>LQNS02278160.1:11828308-11842503 GCA_001587735.2 Parhyale hawaiensis
TAGCACCGCGCCCAGCTCCCGAGCCTCGCGGATGCCCCGCTCAAAAAGGCGACCGTGCGCGTAGAACTGCGTACCATATGCCGCGCTTGTTCCACCGTAGATTTTTAACTGGGAACTTTCGCTAATAAAAAAAAATAACCCGGCGTTTCCCCTGGCGTATTCATGATGCTTGACTGCCTGAAAAAAGCAATTAATTGCATTACCGAAAGTTTGATCAGTGAAGAAGAGCCATCACAAACTAATCGGTGTCATTTTCGACAGCGGGAGCACTCTAGTTGAATTAATAAACGATAACAATTTCTCGCATTTGTTTATAACAACGTTTTATTGTATCAGACAAAATGTTCTTGAATAAGAACCCAACATACCCCTAATTAAACTGTAAAAATCTATATTAAACATGCTAATATAGAATGACATAATAGCAAAATCGGTGTAGCAGCATACAACAGTATGTAATGAAATATAGAGACCGTGCAATGAGGGAAATGTTGAAGTTTTGAGATAGTGTGTTGGTTCAAGTTTTGAGGGAACGGGTTCCGAAAGAGACTAGTGGTGAGGACCAGTTGTATTTACAACCACAAATTCATATCAAAGTGTTCCATCAGCGTACATTGATCAGCCTTCAAAATCGCCGCGCCCACCCAGCATACGCGCCGTGATCGCCTCAACTGCTGCAAGAGAAACTTGAGTTCGTCCGAACACACACAGAAGGCCCGAATATGCACCATCATCGGAACAGACTATGCGAAACACGAGCAAACAGACACACACGCGCCGAACTCAGTCCAAGCTCACCCAAATAAACGTAAAAGGCGATGCACGACTGAAATGACTCTTTCCAGACATGTACCATCGCCCAGATACACAAATGCGGAAACACAGACAAAATACACAAGTTACTCCCTATACACCCATGATTCCGCTTACACTACAGTTGGCTGTAAAAATAGAATATTTTTGTCAAACAGTTTATGTTAACATTTTCCACTCCGGGTGAACAACGTTACCAATGACTGCGTGGCACTGTACTGTAATCACGTGGCACAAGCAACACAGCCCTAGTACCCTCGACACGCACGAACAACTACCAGTTATTTAAATAACAGTTAACGCGAAAAATTCGATCTAACGTCAACGCACATCATTAACTAGAACGCCTCGCGGCGTAAGACCATCACCCGCGGTGGGAGGAAATTTCAACGCTGTCATTTTTGATAGCCAGCTTTCTCTAGAATTTTGGCATTTGTCACATCTAGGTCATTACACCCACCTCACTCCCTGCAAAAAAAAATTATGAACATTGCTCAACTCCTTCACCCTCTTTTCGATCGAGGGGAAAAAAGGTAGTGTCAAGAGGGCTGGCGAAACGTGCAAAATTGACTTGAAACTTCTATTAGATCGATCGCTTGGTACCAGTTCACACTTTGTGGCACCATTGCCACGACTTCTAGACAAATTTTTCAGCAGACAGCTATGAGTTTTATAGGAAATTTGCTTTATTTTCGTTGTAAATTATTATTTTAAAGCGTACTACTGAAGTTATTCACTGACCCGATATTTGCGAGCATGCGATGTACAGTAAGTAGTATTTCAAATCGTGCGTCCGAGGTAGGTACCTGCGTGCAATGGTTCCTCCCTTGCGTTTTATTTGCTTTACTATTCAATTAAAACCAAAGAACTCCGGCTTTTGGTATTAAGATTTTTCGTCAAGTCAGACTTGTAAGCGTCCATACTGCAATATTGTCTGCTGATGCATTGGAAGACTTAAAACCGCTTAGTACTTGTATTTTCGCTACTTCTTAACTGCGTCTCTGAGCCGCTCGGATATGTCAAGAGGTGTTATGTTTACACTACGTGGTCCTGCAGTCGTTACTGGTCTGCATTTTTACCTCCGTCAAGGAGGTTATGTTTTCGTCTGGTTTGTCTGTCTGTCACCAACTTAACTCAAAACGTTATGGACGGATTTTGACGAAAATTATAGAGATTATTGGGTATGTTAAGAGGAACAGATGATTAACTTTTGGTGAAGTTCCGTTCATCCGTTTCTTTGTTTGTTTGTCTATCTCATTTTTCTCAATGCCATAATTCTAAAAGTTATGAGCGGATTTTTGTGAAATTCATTTGAGTTGCTAGGTATATTACAAAGAGTAAATGACCACATTTTTATGATTTTATGACAATCCGTTTGTTCGTTCGTTTGTCACTGTTTTTAATTTTATGCTTGTTAGCACAATAACTCAAAAAATAAGGAATGGATCTTTATGAAATTTATAAAGGTTGTTAGTAATGTTAAAAGACATAAATGATTAAATTTTGGTGCAGATCGGTTGGTTCGTTTGTATGTTTGACTCATGTTTGTCATAACGTTTGTTAGCAGCATAATTCAAAAAGTTATTAACGGATCTTCAAGAAAATTGCACAAGCTGTTATTATCATCAAAAGGCTCAAATGATTAGATTTTGGAGTTGATACAAAGAAAATAATGGTTTCAGAGCCAATTTGAATTATTTGCTACTGTTGCCTCGCTTGGCGGAGGTATGCGCTCTCAGAGTGCTCTACTGTAGCTTAACACTGTTTTTTATAGATAATTGCTCAACTCGAAAAGTTAAGCTACACCCAGTATGTATCTTAGATGTGTTTGAGAAAGTGATTATTATCTCTATGATCCATAGCTTACAATGCTTTGCATGGTAAAATGAAAAGCATTAATATCCACCAGCATCGTTGTAAAGAATTCTCAAGAAAGAGAAGTCTCCCAAGCGTAAAAAGTTATCAAGAGTCTGGCTTTATAAAGTGTTCACTCTTACACCATTTACAGACTTATGAACATCCATTTCTCGTCGCAATAGTATATTAATACGTCCCGAAACGGGAACATTAGTAGCTAGTGAGTTAAAATGGTGCCGTCTTTGGAATCTTGGTGCCACGTTGGCATAACTAGTTTTGGCGAGTCGGCTCAATACCGTTAATGGTGTCCACATCACCGAGATAACGAAATGGGCGTGAATATAGAAAGTGTATATCTTGATATATATATTTTCGTCGACAGTACGATTATGGTCAGAACTTGACGATAGCTTTAGAGAAAAACGTTGGTGTATAGTACACGGTACGTCCAGCGAATTTTTATAATGCGCTGCCTAATCTCGTTGGCTGATTTTAAAGCTCACGGTACGTAACAGGTGGAGATATCTCTTTCTATTTACTCTAATAATCCAAAAGATGTCAAAGAGTTAGTCAGCGTCTTGCAGCAGAGATACGCTGCAATTTTTTCTTATCTGCTTATTTCTTATTTTTAATTTGTTTACAAAACATAGCACATTTTTATTGCCGAAATTAAAATGAAATCCAGCTTGACCCGCAATGTTCGAAAAATATAGTTACTACTAAAAGTAAAGTCTTCGTGAACGCACTCCCTATGTACTGGGAACCCAAACGAACTTCTTAATTCGTGCTGCAGACATAGGCCAACTGGTCTCAGAGAAGTGTACAGTTGCAGTCGACTACCGATTGTTAAGAGATATGGCGCCATCGACTAAAGGCTCTTTTTTGCAACACTGTGCCCTACCCATTTCTAAGATCATTACCCCCGCACCATGCAGCTGTGCAGATATCCAATGCTGAGTCAGCGCGTCAAGCGCTGCAAGAGCTTACTTGTCTAGGGTCGTATTCCACCCTGCAACAATCGATGTCATAAGCTCAGAACCCTGGCCTGCCGCTACCGCACACTAAACTAACCAATACCGAAAGCAGTCGGAACTTCAGTAAACAGACCAAACGGCTAGTACTCAAGAACCAGCTGCAGCCGCAGCACCTCTTTCTTCAGGCGTCCAGCTGGGGTGATGCGGCACGAGAAAAAAACAGCAGGCTAACTTTCCAAACCCTAAGGTGGACGAGCAAAGAGTGGGTCGCTGAGCAGGATGTATTATGTAGCATTTCGTGCAATAATAACAGAGTTAATCTTAACTTACTCCCCAATCATCTTATGCGAACGGCTTGTCTTTCCTCTGCAGATAAAACAATGATTTAGTGCATTCACGACAATGCTGCATGTAGTCAAACGGTAAGGTTGCCGAGTCGGAGTCGGGCTGGGCAAGAGTCGGACATTCTTGGCGTCCAAGGAGACGGAAACGAGCTAAATAAACCCAAGAATCCTTCCGATTCCGAAACCTGGTCACGAGCTTGAGGTGTCTCCTAGCTTTCGGCTCTAAAGCCTAAAGGTACTACTGAACGGAAACATGTCAAAGTGAAATGCAATCCACAGCTTGGGTTTCGATGCATATTTAAATCACTCCAAGCACAGAGGCATAAAATCCTAACACCAAACACACAGATGCAACTGATAGTCCACAGCACGCACGGGGTGATAGAACTACAGACAGCACAAGGTACCGTCACAAAGGCACGCTTCTGCTCAACCGAAACAATAGGAGCCGTTTTCAGCAGAAGCGATGGCGACTAACAGGAATGAATTGCGGTTTGCGAATACCGCATAGCAGCCTTCTGGTGCAACTCACCAGCAGTAGTGCTCAGTGCCAAGCTTAGATAGTTTACAGCTAATTCGTACTGATACACGTTAATAAAACTCGTAATAAACCGCTCCCGCTGTAAAACTTATACGAACATCGCCATAAGGAAGTTTGACTCATCTATCTTGAGAAAAGACGACTGAGGAAGCAACTAATAGAAGCTTGCAGTTACTTGAATGACTTCAGCGACGTGTCTACAGAGACGCTGATGTTCGCCTCCGAAACAACCGATAAAACTCAAATATCAAGATTGAAGAACTACTCTTAAGCCGCAGTTTTTTCTGTAAGTCAAAGTGAACATATGGAATAGACTTCCATATGAAGTTGCCCATGCAGAGAAAGTGAACGTGTGGCTGCTAGCAACAAAAATCTGAGTGTAGTAAAAAGTACGAGAGGACAGGGACTCGGAAGAGAATAGTCCCTATTTTCACCATACTTGTATAAAATAAATCTGAAAACTTTTAGTTTCAAGCAATATCATATAAAAATTAATACATGACATGGAACACGGGTAATATTAAAATTTCACACATTATAGCAGTGCTGCACTGTAAGTTGCTGAAACGACAGCAGTGAGAGTCGTGTCGTAGAAGTTGAAGCGAGGCTATGCAGCAATAAAATTAAGCCGAGTGATAGGTACGCGCTATCCCGCAACAATCAAGGCGCGGTTACACCGCAATAAAAATAACAAAGAGCGATACGCGCTATCCCGCAACAATCAAGGCGCAATAATTTGAATTACACCGCAATAATTTGAACAAAGAAGGATACACGCTGTGCCGCATCAAGGCGAGGTTACACCGCATTAAAAAGAACAAAGAGGGTTGCGCGCTATGCCGCAACAATGAAGGCGCGGCTGCTCCGCAATAAAATGAAGCCAAGAGTGCATATCAGCAAACGGCCTCCGTAGGACAGCCACTGAGTGACTGGTCAGACCGGTCCGCAACTCTGCAATGAGCGCATGCGAACAAGTTAGCGGCGACGGTCCCGTGTACCGCTACGCGCAGCTGAGCGCTTTCATGAAAAACTCCTAGCGAATCTCGCCGGCTTGGGGGCCGGATGATCCGAGAAGCTGGATGTTCTCGTGGACTGGATGAAATACAGATGGCGTAACGGTCCCGAAGTTGCTGTTTTTAAGTACAAGCAGCGACAGTATGGGAGGAAGTTGACCCTAAACTGTCCACTGTCTCCCTTGGAGGACTTTTCAATAATTTTGTCAGTAAATGAAAAAGTATTATTATACTGAATAGTTTTCACAACTGCGATCTAGCAAAGGAAGTAGTAGTAGCCTAGTATTCTCCTGGTTTAACAACCGCTACCACCCAGGAGGGAAAGAAAGAAATAACGGACGTAAAGAATGTTGATAGAAACGTGGAGCCCACGCAAGTAGGTAGGGAAAGAAGTGGAAGATCAGAAAAGTTTCATCAGGATGAGTATAAAAATGGAAAGAAGCCATGGGAACAGGAAAGATAGACGACCCGAAGGGCTGACCAAGGCTATAGTAGCCAATAGGCTCACCCTGCAGGCACTACACTCATTACATACGATGGGTGTACATAAAGTAACCCTATGATCCAGGGCCCATCCCATGCCCCTGAAGAGAATGAAAACTTAATTTAGCGGCTCAGCGCCAAGAGTTGAAACACTTGAAAGGCTGAAATTAACATGCATGGACACAAGAACTGAAAACGTGACTAAATAGTGCCACGCAGACCGGTAAAGAGAGAGGTTGAAGAACTTTTAACAAACAAGTCTACGGGGTGGACAAACATTTCGGGCTAGATGAAAATGATGTCAGACGAAACCCAAGGGTGGATGAATGACTTGAATGACATAAATCAACGGATTGGATGAATTGCTAAGGGATAGATGAATTTAAGTTAGACGAAGTGAATGGTGGACTAAGTAGTTCGGAGAAACAGATGCGTCACATGAAATCGCCAACACCTACCATGAACCAGTAACTCGGGAAAGGGAAAGAAAGTATAGAGAAAAAAGTACCAGTTTGAGTAGGGAAACAAAGAGAACTAAGTGGTTATGGAAAGTTAGATATCATACAAGTCTTAACTAAGCCTAAGAATTTTACAGGCACTCAAAAGACAAGGTTTCTCAAAAGAGAATTGGAGGATATAGTTAAAATCCTTATGGCATACAATAAGCGTCCTAAGAAACCTTAAATGTATGAACAATAACAACGCTAGGCTCTATCACGTAAGGCTCTACAAACGAATCAGCGCCGAACTGACTGACAATTTTCCACAGAGAACTAACGCTTCACTTGATGAAAACATAATTTTCTAACTCGCAATACGACGGTTTTGATCACAAAAAGAGCCAATTCAGGCATGGATCATATTTTACACGGACTAGTTTTATAAACCTCAACATTCCTAGTTAGGCTGTTCGTTCGATCATTCGAGTGCTCTACGCATGTGGGAAACAGGCAGGGAATTACATGGGAGACTTCAACTCCACGCAAGAAGTGATCCCGACTGTGAGGCTCCGACAGGCAAACTCACCGAATACACGACGCGCACCAGAAGTTATCTGAGAGTTGATCTTTCCTGTGCTGCGTTCGTCTATTGGTAACTGGCATAAAGGTTATTTCTATAATGTTTGCGGTCGTAGCTGCAGCCTTCCTGTCCTCAGCGTTCACTGCGATCCGAAGAGAAAATGAAAGAAGGGACATGTAATATGGCAAGCCAAATGAGGAGCCAGGATAGGGACTACAAACTATTGAGGAAGAGAAAATAGCCTCAGAGACAATCAGTACGAATGGGACAGATGAAAAAAGCTGATGCAGACACGAAAGGAAAGGCGTTTCAAGCGCTTAAGATCGCTACCCACCAGACGGCAGAATTTTGAAAAAAATGGACTGTATATTACGTAGAAGCCCAAGCCCTGCCGCGGCAACGTACCCAAAAGGGGTTGTGAGAAACTCTTCGTATTCTGAACTCTAGCGGCAGCGGCCTCAACGGAATCTGCGATTGAGAAGCAGTGCCGGATTTGCCGGCTTTGCAGGCTTAAGCCGAAGGGACCTCGGTGTCTAAAAGTCAGTAACCCCTCAAGGGATTTCAGTGCTTCAAATAGTTCTCAATTTGTACGAATTACCTACAAACACTAGACAACAGCTGGATGGATTTCTTCGGGTTAGTCCCATAATATCAGGGGCAATGGGATAGGCTATACAGGTCACACGGGTAGTTAGGTGTACCCGTACCCATTTTATGTTGCGAGGAGCAGCGACCTAAGGAGGAATCTACATGTAAAGTTAGCTTTTTTTAGCTAGGCCTTAGATGCATCCTCCCTTCGTGCAAACTTCTCTTCTTTCCAGTTTTATGCTCTTACTGATTATACTTTCCTCTGTTCTTCCTCTTCTTTCCCGACTTACTATTCCCATGCGCGTTGATCCTGCATGAGAACACCCTTGGTGCAGAGGGTCCACGTTTCTAGTAACAAACTGTACATACAGTATGTCCCTAATTTTTCTTGTGTAAACTGCAGAAGTTTACACTGGCGCTGGCATAACGCAGCGTGGACTCAGCATAGCTCAATCAGTTCAATCTGTTCTTCTCTTCGTGAGAAGGGTGGTTTCGAGGGGCCTCAGTGAAAAAGGGCGGGTACTTTAATCTCGCTGGAGGCAGTGAAGCACGGACGTTCAAATTTGGTAGTGAAAAACAAAATATGATTTTTGTCAGGTTCTAAATGTAGGTAAATATGTTAGCTAGGTACGTCCACCCGATGTCTTTGACTGCCGAACTCCTGAGACTACCACACCGAGGGCTTCAGTAATTATCATGACGGTCACCAGTTTTTATTGCACATTTGTCTCTGCTTGGGTAACAAATGAATATCCTCTCCATCGTTGAAAGCATTTAGAAAAAGCCGAACTTCCTTATTTTTCTACCTCATATAATTTAGGTCCATTTGTTTAATATATTCTAAGTGATAGTTTAACTTGGGCCAAAAACTGCGTTTACACAGTGATTACACATTTTTTTTTAACTTGATCAATAAGTCAAAGAAAATCTTGTGCCTACATAGGCTACTGGGTTTTCTGGTTGAGCAATATCAATAAAGCTGTTGGTCTACAGGCAGTTCTATTTAATCGGAAGTTGGTGTACTAAGAAATTTAATCAATTCTGTTCATACCGGCAAGCAGAATCTTAGTGCGTCGGCCTCACACATGTTATTGCAATAGATCGAACTTCACTGCTCGACAGGTGGATTCTTGCGTGCCTGGCTCGCTGAGTTGGCATTCTAGCGTTCAGACGTTACTGCGGAGGTGCGGACCAGGAGGTCGCAGTTGTTGCATAAGCCTTCCGTTTCTGACACCATAGCTCTGACAATCGTTGGTCGACTGCAGCCATGCACTTCGTTAGGGACAGCAGCACGAACCAGTGTAAATGCAATTTCCACTGGGGGTGTACGGTAAAACTGAATCAACCTTTATGCGAAACCAAAACTTAATTTGGTCGCTTTAGGGCAGTGGTTCTTAACCTGGGTTCGATCGAACCCAAGGGGTTCAGTGGGTGAATTTCAGGGGTTCGGCGATTTAGTTCTCCCCTCTCGTTTGATTCATAACATCACGCTCTGCTTGCTGGTTTTGTTCTCTGAACACAGTGATTTTCTGCGTAAATGGTCCATGGTATAGTTCGCGCACTACCACAGTATATGATTGTATACATATGCTTTGAAACTGAAGAAAAACTAAAGCGCGCTTTATTTTTCTTAGCATGAAGGGTTCGATAAATGCATGTATGGAACTTGGGTTCGGTACCTACAACAAGGGTAAGAACCACTGCTTTAGGGACAACCTTTTAAGGCATAGAAGAACCTTTCAATAAAATTTTAACCTCCTCACGTTCTATATAAAAATTAGGCTTCGTAGGAATAGCAGTATCTGTGCTAAAGCAAGCGGTAGCCTGACCATGGCGTCAAAGAAATTAAGTAGCTACACAGGGACAAAAATTTTGTGTGTAGAGCGGGCCGTGAAGAGGCTATGGATACAGAGAGAGGCAAAGCTGCTAGTGCTACCTTGGCAGTAGAGGCAGACCAGCTAATTCGAAGAAAGAAAAAGCATATGACAGCTTTACAATACACTTTCAGTCGGTAGTACATTTACGCGCTAGAAAGTTACGCGATTTTCTAACGCACGGCAACCATCTAGAGCATAACTTGCAGCAAATCACAGAACAGGAGAGAAATTTTTTTACGCACTTGCTAAATCTGCGATAATTTGGCAGTTGCAGCCTGCTGTACTCGCACGAGGATACATTCTTTGTTCAGATGAAGCTCCTTTCACTTCGTGTTTCTGTTATTGGAGACAGAACGAGACGCTAAGCATTTCGTAGAAAAGAAAATGAGAAAATGGCGGTAGTAAAGAATATACGGCTGTTAATCGGCTTGATTGTTGGCACAGGACCAACCCCCCCCCCCCCCCCNCCCCCCCCCCCGAGCGTTTTGTTTTCGCGGAAAAAACTTATGATACGAACTGCAAAATGTTCTTACGCGAATGTACATACGGCGAATGACTGGCACCGCCCGTGCTTCGGGTTTTACATGCAAAACGCAAGATTATTGCGCTTGTACGTTTTTACTTCTGCCAGTATAATACATATAAGTAGTATTTGTAGAATGAACTTTACAGTAAAATCAAACGCTTGACATCTGCATCCCGCATGGGGCACTAAAACTATGTACGAAGAATCATATGATACGTAGCTACGCAAACGTATGTCAAGAAATTATAGGAACTGCAATTGGAGTTGAAAAAGTTGTAGAACAAGATAACGTCTCATTATTTCATAAATGTTGAAATATACACAACGGTATCCTTAAGTTTTGTAACATGAACAAATCCATTCGAGATTATTTGGGTGTAAGGTGCAGTTGGGAAAACATGAAAGCTTTTCAAGCTGCAACACACGCGCAACAAGGACACAAGTCATATTAGAAAAGTGCCTGCAGGAGTAACCTATGCCAAAATTTCTAGGTGAAACTATTCGTATGGGGAGCAAACCAAAGCTTGCAAAGTCCAGGGATAAAATCAATCTACGGACCAAATGAAACATCAATTTCTGTCAGGACCAGCATTGTTTAACTGAATCTATCCGAAGGACGTTGGGCATTCGGGGTAAAAAAAACGCTTTAACTTTCGATGTAAGTTACAAAGAGGAGCTTTTATGCTTCACAAGCTCTAACTCATGGCGTAATTACCGCGGAGTCTGTGTCTACGGAAGCGGCAGTGAGGCTTGAAGGTCTGTCCACACGGCGGCCAAACAGTGGTGGCGGGTGAGGGGCCAGCGGACCGCCGCACCAACGCTCATCCGTCAACTCACCAGCACTTTCTTTAATCACTGAGTTTCATAATGAATGATCTCGAAAAAGTGTAGTGCCCAGCCGTCAAAAAAGAGGGGGAAATTCGTGGCTAAAACAGTTTATTAATTTTGCTCGTGGTATATACTGATTTAGCTGGGAAGGTGCATAACGCCTGCAAGCTTGATTTTGTTCCTCTATTATATAATACACCGCCTGTTGGCGTCTCTCCATCCCGATCTGAAGCATTCGACGGGAAAAATTTCATCTGCTGAACGGCAAAAGGTCGTTGCCTAGACTAAATTTACTTCCTGAGTGACAAGATATAGAATTGCACGGCTTACCTACTCTGAATACTTTTCTTAATTTTTCTGAGCCCAGGATGTTTAATTTGAGTAAGTTCAACGAAGGAAAATAAAAAGCTGTTCATGAGAACAGAACAAAGAGCAAGAGTGACGGCAACGGGGGCTCAGCTGGGGTAAATACTATTGCTGTCACTTAATGACGGCGCTAGCACGGCTAATATTCAATTAACAAAAGTTGTGAACGGATGGAGGCAGCAGAATTTTCTTCTTGCAAAAGAAATTACAAATTCTAAATCCCACGGTCAACCAAGCCACACCGAAGAAATTATGATCAACTTGAGGAAATTGCAGGGCACCTTCAGCGCCGTATACTAGGAATGGGCAGTAACCACATCAAAATTTTTCTTTCAAAAAGTATCAAACACTAAAAATAAAATCCAACGTCTCCTCTGTTTACTATATAGTGTACCCGACCGTAAAAAACTGAAGGCAAAAGAACTTTTGATGATAACTCTGTCTTGATCATACTTTCGTTGTCAATTAGCTTATGTCAATTCATGTCAAATAGGCTAGTTGACTTATATCATCCAAGTCTTAAAGATTTTTTGGTCTCCTTCTACGGACATTTTTCTCAACCCCCACAAATTTTCGACCGGATTGAGATTTGGGCTTAGACTGGGCCACTGTAAAACATAACTTCATTGTGTTTCATTGACATCCTAACAGAGGTTGCAGTACCTACGCTCCGGGTCGTTGTGATCTTATAGACCACATCGAGTGCCAGATCGAGAGCTTCGGCAGGCTGTTTCAAAGTTGCACTAAGAATTTTGACATTCGTCTTCTTTAATTGTTCCTTCAACCCTCAGAAGGCTTTCAGTTCCATTAACTGAGCAACAACTTTAAGACCTACTACTCCCACCATGAGGACTCTGTTGAAACCGCGTTCTCTCTTGACGGCTTCACACCTTTTCTTTTTTCTTCAAACAAAATAAACGTCACTAGCTGTGATCGAAAAGTTGCATCACAGTTTCATCTTACCTAAGAACCGATGACCAGAAACTAGCCTCTTTAGCAACAAAGACAATCGAGCTTATATGTGGCTAGCCGTAAGAGCATGTTTTTTCGTTGGTTTGCACGCTTGCAGTACTTCCTTCTGAAGTGTTCTTCGTAGTGTAGATTTCAAAATTTATATTCCCTTCATGCTGAGATTTTGCAATAACACTTCACCTGTGATGCTCGGGGTCTTTGTTCATTTCTCTCACTACTGGTCTCGGTACTGAACATTTTGTACTTTTGTGCAATACTATGAACAGTTATTACACGTACGGACTTCAAATTGTTTTGAAATTGATTTACCTACAACCACTATGAATCGTTTATGTTCATGTTAATTCTATTCAGACCTCTCTTTCCTTCACCGTGTTGTCTGCACTGTCGTTAAAATTGAAATGATGCATTTCGCCGATGCTAACGTTAAAAAACAAAATATAGTACCTATCATAGAATAACTTGGAACATATCCATTATTAAATTAAATTCATTCACATATCAATCCAATAACAGTACTTTGATTCACAATAAAGCTTTGAAAACAGGTTATTGAAATGGGATTAAATAAATGTGAACATGTTTTATTTGCCATTAATGGTCCTTATTCTTTAAAATAAAATCCTTGCAAAAATTTTGCGTTTGAGTTTTAGTCTAGAACACCCTCGAAACCTTTGGTATAAACATGGCTAATACAAGCAAAAGGTAAAGTCAACTTGACCGCACCCTCAACTGAGAAAGCCACACGCACTGGTTCGTGATGCAGATAAAGAACAACAGGCCCCAGAGGAGTAAGTACGGCTGCAGTCGACAAGGGGTCGTTAAGAACTATGGCGTCATCGACCGAAGGTTCAACGACCCAAGTCCCCTACCAACCCTATCTCTGAGGAAGGTAAGTGCTCCCACGGCGGCTGTGCATACCAAGTCTGCTGAGTCAGAGCAGCCAGCGTCGCAGAGAGCTCGTCTGTCTGTCTTGGCATCGAACCTAGCTCCGCCAGCGCGCGACTCCAACTCGTAGGTCTGCTGCTACCGTAGGTAGCAAAGTAGCATACTGAAGGATTTATTAAAATATAATCATAAATAAGAGTGATATGAATAATTTCGGGCGTAACTGTAACATAGCGAGCAAAGGGTGCTCCATTATGTCAGCAACAAACAAACAAACGCAGATAGATCGAGGCAAGACAAATTTGGGGTACAGCTAACCAACAGAACACACACTCGGAGGATGTTCTCAGCTTTGTGTAAGTAGACGTGGGAGGGTGTATACACAGCGAGAGCCATGTACGTAGCTTATACAGGCTACACATGTACCATCATCGTGTACATGTAAGCTAAGGTGCGACACCTGTGCTCTATATCGGACACATGCAGGTGCCAATGCCAGCAGCGAGTACTGACAAATTTCAAACCATAGAAGGCATTCATTCGCCACGTGCGTCATGTGCATTTTTAATCTGATAATTCCGCACAGGGTAAGATTTGGCGGCAGGTTAGCAGAAACAAAGCTGGAGTTGGGCTACCAGTAAACCCAGGTATCGGAGTGGGACCCAACAGCAAAGACATCTGCATTTTGTTCAACTGCCGCAAAGTGGAACATTGTGAAAAAATGAACCTGTCATATTAATATGTCTATTTTTGTGAACGAAGCGGAAAGTCGTTGTGGCTACACATCAAAATACATTTCTTGCATCTGGGCATAATAGAAGTAAGCCATTTTACGCTGGGCGAGTAGTGGCATAACGACTCGTTTATCGCGTGAGTGCGCACGCTATGCACAAGGCGCCGTTGAGAGAAGTTATATTTAATATTTTAAAGTAAAGCCTTTGCATATCAATCAGGCGCAACCTGCGCAATTATATATATATATATATATATATACGGTATACATCTTCGGTGGCAAGCAAGGCTATCATAATTCATCTCCAGCGCCTATACTTCTCAGTTCGACTACAGACTGCGGGAGCGACAACAAAGGTCATGAAAACACTAC
>LQNS02278160.1:11861455-11879528 GCA_001587735.2 Parhyale hawaiensis
AGCATAGGTCACACCAGTGGACTGTGTTATAGTAATGGCATAATCGAGAGGACCCGTGCATATCCTTATAAAATTCACGACCACTCCAGAAGCTCAAATCGTTAAAATAGCAGCTGGGGATGGTAACAATACTGATAGGGCTATCATGTTACGTTTACCGGTGTAAGGCATCGGTGCTGCACGCGCACTACTGACGGGTAGCCACAGCCCGCGTTTAGCAGTTACACGCGTGCTAATACTGCAACCCACGTGTTAATGTTGGACGCTCAATGGTCAAGGTTGCTAACTCCCGCATTGTTAAGAGATCAAGCATTCGAGCCCAAGGCAGGGACGAAAAGTGTTGATGCTCGAGAATCTATAAGGTCAGCAGTTCATACGCTTGTCGCCACTATGGGGGAACAGTTGTCGGTGGAGTTTTCCGTCAATGTGACGCCACAGTTCGGAGAGTCCGTGGTCTACCGCAGCCGTACATGAGCTCTAGTGCGCATTTATCTACAGCACAAACAGTGTATGCGGGTTTCATGGTTGGAGTGTACGGTCAAATCGACGTTACCTTTACGAGCGCCAGAACTATTAGTTGCTTGCGATAGCTCGTGCGTAAGGACTACAAACCAATCCATGATAAGATTGTATTGCAGCGCACAAGGTATGCTCTAACATCCTAAAGGATAGTTTGGGTAAAAAAAAAAAAACAGCGAGAAACATTTACTTTTCTAACACTTAAGTAGCTTAAACAAAGCGGCAATAAAGTTTTTTTGCTACAGGCCCAAGTTCAACACAGGCTACAGGCCAGGACATGGGCTACACCCCCTGGTGATGGCGAGCCACAGCCGTATACGCGCCGTTACCATGGCGAGGGCAGCGCAGGGCAGCGCCACACATGACGCCGCTGCCATGGCCACTGCAGCCAACACAGCACACGCTCCGCCCACCGACACACGCCTGGATGTGCTGACACGGTAGTTCTGGTGGTAATGGTGAACGTTCACCTGTTGGTACCTGGCGGTGATGGTAATGGCGGGGTAACGGTAAGTGTTCACCTGTTGACGGCAATGGTAACGGTGAATGCTCACCTGCAGCACTTGGCGATGATTATAGTGGGGTAATGATGAGTGTTCATGTGAAGGTGGTGGTGGTAAAGGCGATGCAATGGTGGCCGGTGATGGGTTAGTAGAGGTAATAATTCTACACACGTGATGGAGGAGATGGTAACTACGTTAGTTCCCCTGTTTGGCAGCGCTGGTAATGGTGAGGTAATGGTACCAGGGTTACACAGAAGTCAGTAAATTCAATATTCCTCTCGGAGAGGCACAAGAAAACATAGTGCATTAAAAGTGCAATATCGAGTATCGAAAACTGTAACATTGCCAGCGCTAGGCTTGTGTTTTGCACACTGAACATCTCGCAGTTCTGTAAAATTTGTTCGCGTTTACTATAAGTCTCTGGTTTACAACACGCACTATTGCATTAACTACACAGGCCCTTTCGCAACTGACACAATAAAGTTAAAGAGAAATTGGGTACCCAGAAAGTTTTTGCGTTTTTCTTTTACACAATCAATCTTTATCTATATACTTATAAAACTCTTATAATCTTGCAAACTTGCTTGCTTCGTTGCGTGTCTGCTTGTATGTAACCGTGAACACAATCTCCGCTGAAAGATAGGAATAAAGTACAACGTTGAAGGCTTAATGAGACTATCAATGAGAGGTGCACCTTAGCTTCGGAGGGCTTTTCACGGTGGCTTTTTGAAGCAGCTTCCTGACAAGCTAAGTTCTCGTAGTCATTTTGTATCAGAGACACAGTTGAGTGTCCTACACCACACCAGCCACGCATTCGAGCACAAGAGGTTGGCGGAATCTGATGGTAAACTGTTATCGTTCGTGAGTCAGGACGAGACGAACACTTGAGGAGCGTCGTAACTTGGATACCGATTGCTTTATACGTCGAATGCACTAAAGAATAAAAATTCTAAAATTTTATTCGCGTGGCCAGTATCAGCAGCTAAAACGGTTGAAGAAAGGAATCAGTCTATATTTCCAAAGCTAAAAGGAATATCGACATACATCTCCGCCTCGATAGTGCTTTTATGGCAAAAAATTATTCGTCTCTCTGTATTTTGGTAATTAAAATATCTGACATAATTAACCAACTCCAATTCCAAGAGGCGAGCAGGAGCAAATGGACTACTTAGGATAGTTTTTACGGGCATTCTAGTATACTAATAAAACTCTGATAATCTGGCTTGCATGTTTGTCACCGTGTACACAGTCTTTGCCATAAGATTGGAAGAAATTCGAGCGTTGAAGATTAAATGAGACTAGATCAATGGGGTACAATGAGAGATGCACCTAAGCTCGTCCGCGTAAAACGCGCACGTTCGATGTAAAGGTGATGCCGGTAATACAACTGGAGTACGTCGTAGTATGTACTGTATACCTATGTACAGTTATCGTTGCTTACAGGCAGCGTGTTGGATATTCCTTTGAGAAGCAAAGAAGAGAGAGATCCAACGGGTCCGGGGCAGTCCAGTTCACTATAAAATCCGCATGAATTTTCTTGGCTACATGTTACAATTAAATGCTCCCCTTTGATTGTTTCAAAACCGCCGGCAGCCGAACTTAACAGTATAGGGTACGGTACGGTATTACCTTAACAGTATAGGGTACGGTACGGTATTACCTTAACAGTATAGGGTACGGTACGGTATTACCTTAACAGTATAGGGTACGGTACGGTATTACCTTTGAAGCAAATACGCGGCTGCAGTCCATGGGCTCGAACGCCAGTGCACCACCCATGTGCATTGAAGCTCAACAAGCATGCATAAAATACATAATAATTAGTACTTTGAACCTAGATTTATAAAAATATTACACATGTCTAACAAATTTGAAATTTCTGCAAACGTGAATGTTCACGATATGCTTCAGTACATCAGGATGCGCCGACATTATGGGGCATATTTGAACTCTGTTTCAAACTAACATCCAGATCCTGTTCTAATAAACTTACGTCGTCTGCCCGTCTCAATAAATGCTGCCAGTTCAATACAGTAACCGCAAAAGGCCGAGTCAATCCGTAAAGAATATTCAAACGAACGTTAAGCCCCAGACTTCCCAGTTCTGTTTTTTTTATTTCACGCTTCAAAAATGGTTGATGATTACAGGCACTCTGATTTACTGTTGTTTTATGCGGTGTGAATGCAGACAGCGCTAGAGTTAATGATCCTATCTACGACACTACTTAATTGGAAATGACAACTTAGATTCCTGTCTCGCTGAAATGTGTACAATAAGTGACCATAGTTATTTACATATTTGTGTTTTTCACCCATCCGGTAAAGGGGTAACAGCGATATCTATTTATATGACAGTCGTAAAATAGGGACTTTGAGGTGCCTTCACATGTTAAACAGCAATATATGACTAGGCAGTAAGGCACCCAGTGACAGCATGGCACACCTAGCGCGTGGCACAAGCGCACTGCCAGTCGATTAATTGCCCGACATTGATCTGAGAGCAGGTCGAGTGTTGCGGCGTGTGTCTGAAGGATACTGTGTGGTACGTGCGACCCGACCATGGAACGCAGGACCGCGAGGGTCTGCTGACGCTCTAGGCAAGAGCCGTACGTACCTGAAGGATGATGCTGTGTGCGTGAGGTCAGATCATGCAATGAATAATTGCGGTTTGTGCCGAAAGGTCTATGAGAGATAACATGAGAGCTGTGAGCTGAGCAAATTATAAGTAGCGGGACCCGTCGAAATTCCACGGTTAATATTTTCACCTACCGTAGTTTGACCAGAGGCAGCGCTGCTAATTGACTTACCCCACTCGTCTACACAACATATAATGTCCGCCGCTTAACCCTGCTTACAGTTATGCCGTTCGTCTTCCTTACACCTCGTTTAACATCTCTTAGTATTCTGCTTTCACATGTGAATCTCGCATTTGTTCCGCAAGCAAAAAATTCGCAATTGTGTCTTGATAAAGGCATAGAGATGCGACAGTACTACTTGCATTGTTCTTCTATGCATTTGCAAGGCTTTTTAAGCTGTTTCCCATAGTTTACAGATAATATGAATCTTACACGCTTCAATTTTTGTCGGCATATCAGATTTTTCCGCACTATTACAGGCGGGTTGGAAAAACCATGTTTTTGATTTGTTTAAACCAATTTCCATGGTTTTTTGGCTAAAACAAAATAAAACTATTTTTTAATATTTTGTTATTTTTTCCAGTGTTTTAGGAATTTCATCCAAAATTTAAAGGGTTTTCTGCTGTACAGACACATGTAGCTAGCTAATCATCAACAATCTTGGTCACTTCATTTCAACTTTCAATTGTAGAAGAATGATATTAAGATAAAGGGGTTACGAACTAGCAGTTCGCAGAGTACCAGTATTTGCTATGGCTACATTTAATATACAAACAGCAGAAATGCTATGATTTAAAACTGCAGGAAAAAAGCCTTTGAAAAGCTTGGAAACACTTCAAATTACAAATGCACAACTTGACAGAAATAGCAAGCTAATTGATAACAGAGTAACGAAGTAAAGAAAGTGAAATAGCTATAAAATCCTCTGAAAAACTTGGAAACATTCCAGTATACAAAGACATTTTGATAGAAATAACTACCTACTAACTAATTAAGAGTAAATTAATGAACTGAAGAAAGTGAAATAGCTATATGCCAACATGCTTCTCATGAGCTCACTGGCTATCTAATAGCAACCATATAACAACTGCTTCCAATATTCAGTAGCTTCTAGCTTGCCAGAATATAAGTAGACATGCATATCTGAAATGAAATAGCACAAATTCAATAAGTTAACGGTTTTTGATAAACATAAGCAATAGTTGACCCTAACTGTCGTAACACTCAAAACGGATTCCTGAAAAAACATATATTAACTCATCCTTCCAGTTGTGTGACCAAAATTTGATACTATCTAGAAGTAAAACTGTTTGTTTTGCAATGTTTATAAATAAAAACCAAAAAGTTGAATAAAAACAAAAAAACATGTTTTTTGGTTGTTTTATACGATGGTTTTTTATTTGGTTTAAACCATTTGGTTTAAACAAGCCAGCCCTGATTGCAGGACCCATTGATATTTATCACTAGCCTATCTTTTATCTGCTTTGTCTGATGCGATAGCTATACAACAACAGACTCGGCCACATCCATCAGTCACAGCAGTGTAACCTTCTGTACCGTATTGAAGATGTCATTGTATTTCCTTTGGCATTCCACAGTCGCTTCAAAAAATATTTCCCAGTCGAGATGTCCACTACCAGTTTTGTTCTTTCGTCCCGTATCATAACTAAGCATCTGGCCCTATTAAGAATGTCATCAGTCACATGCAAAGAAAACATAATACGGGGTAAAAAAAAGAAAACCAGTATATATGATGTGGATAAATTAATCATCATGTCTTTGCTTCGAAACTGACAGAATTTTTTTTCAAGAAACGAAAAGATGACAGCTATGGTTGAACTTCCTTCCAGCAAAAATCAGAGCTTCTTGCAGGTTGAATTTCCCCCATCTAATACTGAACATCGTAACGCAGACATGGAAGGACAGACGGAGCCACAAGCAGAATTATATTATAAATTAGTGCCAGTCAGTAAGAAATTTCCAGGATTTCACGCTACTAACTAAAATAAAAATCCTATAGGAGGACAATTTTTTTTTTATATTCCTGCAAGTACAATTAGTGCATCGCGAGTAAAGTAGCGAGTATAGTAAAATGGGCAAATCCGTTCGACATTGATGTTATACATGCTATCAATCTATAAATATACCGTAATTCGGCTTGAGGTTTGATCGTCCGTTCATGTATCTGCACGTTGCGGATTTCAGTACACATTAGATAGGAGAAAAATTCAATTTGCAAGAAGTGTTGATTTTCGCTGGAAGGAAGTTCAACCATATTTTTCTTCTTTTCGCTTCTAGAAAAATTTTCAGTGGTTTTGAAGGGAAGACATGAAAATCAGTTCACCAGTATCATATTTACTGCTTTTATTTTTTCCACGCCATAGACAGTTCACTTTGCTGGTGGCGGATGGCATTGGTTCTTAATAGGGCCAGATGCCTAGCCCTAAAGGATACGGTGCGGGAGAACAGAGCGGGTAGTACAGGACATTAAGTCTCTAAGATATTTTTTGAAGCGACTGTCCGATATCTAAAGGCCGGTTCCCACTTGATGAGCTGGAAGCCAGAAATGTGACTGGCAGCCAGTCTCTACACCTTGCAAGCATACCTGATCGGCTTGCAAGTTTGGCTCGCAAGCCAATTGCGGTTATGCTTGCATCTGTATATATGGATGATGGTGAACCGCGGTAAACTTACTGCTGCTATGCTTTTGCTCAGGCGAAGGCGCCAAAAACGAAAAACGTGGGTGAAGCCGCTGTTTGCGCGAAGGGCAGAGAGAGGAGAGTACCAGTCACCAGTAAAGACATCACTGAGGGGATGAAGAATTTTTCCGGTCCAAGTTGAGGATGAGGAAGGATACCTTCTAACATTTATTACATTTATTTCGGCTTGCCGAGCACGACATTTCGAAAAAGGACACTTGGTTCAGAAAATCCATCAAACTTTTTCCAGTCAACTACCACTTTTGGGGCCATTTTACGTTGGACATAACACGGTAATAGTATTTATTTCGTCACCTGAAATCAACCAGACTAATGTGGCTGCCAGCAAAAATTAAAACGAGTGATTTTTTGCTGGCTGCTACCTGAAGGGTGCAAGCACGAAGCAAGGAATAAAATTTTTGGCTGGGAGCGCGTCGATGATCGGTTACCAGTCTTAAAAAAAGAAGTCACCACAATTTTGAGCTGCAAGCGTGTTTAATGGCTGCCAGCCACAGTTTCGGCTTCCAGCTCATCAAGAGAGAACCGGGCATAAGGAAATACAATGACATCTTGTGCACAGAGGGTTACGCTGCAGTGACTGAAAAAATAAGTCCGAGTCTGTTGTAGTATAGCTATCGCATTAACAAGGTAGAAAATAGATGGGCTACTGATCAATATCAGCGGGTCCCGTAATATGTAGTGCGAAAAAATCATGTACGCAGACAAAAATTTGAAACGTGCAATATTAAGAAAGTGAGAATTTTTGGCCGGCTCAAGCATAGTTGCTAAGTGATGTAACACCTAATACTCGATCCAATGCAGCGAATTCATCGTTCACAACTGCAGTTCTGGACAAATTAATACATAATCTAACTACATTATCTTGAGCACCTTGGACTCAACGACCTCACCAATAGAGTTATGACTTCACGTACGTATCGATAATAAAAATAACTGCTGGTATTAGGTCAGCTTTGACGTACCTCGTTCTACTAAAGAACGACAACAAAAGCACATTTCACTGACTCGAAACACCGATATCCCATACTGTAGGTAACGCCTTTCTTGAAGAGCAGCACGATGTTTTAACGAGCAAATAGAGAAAAGTAAGTAAATCTGAGAAGAAAAGGGGTAAATGAGGCAGCGAGTAGCACATGATTGCATCTTAAGTGGCCGGCGAGAGCAGCGGCCGCGGCAACTTGGCACGGCCATCAAAGATGGCAAAGAAGCTAAAGGCAGCCCAGGAATGAGAGCGGCGTCAGTGCTCTACTGTAAACAGACGCCCAGTCTCCCTGTAATTTTAACCAGCTACGTAGGGGAAAATACAACAGTGATGCAGCTGCCCGTTACGTGGCTGTTAGAATTGTTGAGACAGCAAACAGATGGTTCGCATCCCTTCCAATGTTGGATATATAGCAAGAGGAAATAAGCGGAGCGGCGGAGGTTCAGTATACGCTGCTGGTTGTCAAGGTAGTCGCAGTACGCTCAACACATTGTCTGCCCACTACGAGCTCAAAGCTAAGAGTTATGCTAGGGAATTATTACAGGTCACGAGTCGCCACTGAACACACGCGTGCATCTTAATCCTGGCTTAGTCCAATTGTTGTCCTGGGAACACGCTAGTGCTCTTGGCCTTTCATGCTGGTATTGTCAGCTTTTACTAGCAGTTAGCACGTCATTGCCCTCAGCTTTCACAGGCGGCTAACACGCCACTGTGGCCAACATTTAACGCAGTATATACGCCATTGCATTGTCCGTAGCCTTCATCGCCAGTATCCAAAGCTATTTACGGCAGTACATTCATCACTGCCTCAGCCTTTACCAGCAGTTCAGACAACTAAGTCCGTCTTAACAGGAAGTTCACGAGTGTGTGTCTTTATCCTTCACAGAAAGTGAGCAAGCCAAAGAATTATTTGAGCAAGGGGTGTCATCTTTATGCCTTTCACCATATCCGTCAGTGAATACAAGATCACTTCCAGACTTGACATTGAATTGGTACGTACTAGCGAATAGTGCTAATTGAATCAATACATTGCTAACATCCACGAATATCAAAAAATCTACGCCGTATATGCATTACACAATCCTTCAGTGAGCTCAATCACTGAACTTTATCAAATGGCTCAAGGCACTGATGAAATTCCCAACAGTGTGCCGTGGACTGTCATCGAAATCCGCGGGCAGAATTGAGTGCGCTCCACCAATGTGAACACATTGCCATAGTTTGTGGTTGAATTACTTGTACGGTCTGGTAGAGGCAGACGCTCGCCACACAGCATCAGCCGATACAAAATAACATCCGATACAACGACCAGATGCTGAACAGAAGCGAGCGGATACGCTGCACAGGAAACCTAACCAGGTCGGCGCGCTCTTGTGCGAGTCAGAACAAGCGTAAGCACACCTTTTGGCATGCTGCAAACCAAGGTAGACTTTAAATCTATTGGTGCCCCAATTCATCATCAAATTTCGTAGGAATGGTGTTGTTCGCTGGGATATCAAGTGATCATCCCAAGTGTTAAATTATGAAACGCGATTGAAGGTAAACTATAAATAGCTTCCAGCTAGACGAAGAAAGTCTGGACAATGACTTGTTTGTTGTAGGGAAGTTTACTCATTTTGCAGCTATCTTCGCTAGATGTTGAACGACATATGGCAACACTGCTTAGCTGTAGCATCACAAAGCAGCAGGGTGCGAGTGGCAACACCGGCAGGGAGAATATGAACAGGTGCAATGGTGTGTACAGAACACGCTGTACAGCAGCAGCTTCATGGCTGACCTAGCAGCACATAGCCGACCGCTACACCAGCTACAGCTTCTAAGTATACAGGTGTTAGCAACAGCTTCGTATTAACCCTATATCGCCTAGGGTCAACTTTTCTCTATGTTTCAAATAATGCAATTCCACTGAGACGCCAGACTTTGGTCCAGCCGCGTAGGGTTAAGCGCATTGCACTAAATGCACACAAGTCGAGGTCTGTGTTCGATACAAAAATTAAATTTTCTGCAAGTTATCCCGCGCTTTCCAACGTCTGATAGGGATGTGCAAAAAAGAGATCTGTTGGATCGAGTTAAACCGTAAACCCAGTCCCCAAATATAGAAGGTACCTTATAGGCATCACCCCAAATTGTGCAATTTCTACGAGAAAGCTAAGATTCAATAATGAATTATAAGGGTGAGCTAATAGATATTTCTAAATGCACATGTTCAAGATTTAAGTCTTGTATACAATTTAATCGAGTGTATGTCCTGCAGCACAGGCATGCGACATTGAAGCGCAGACAGACGACAGCACAAAGCTAGATGATGCAATTAGGTAGGTACAACATGAAGGCAAAAAATATTACTGTGATGAAATGAAACTGAGAAATCGTGACACTCGATCCTAAAACAACGAATCTAAAGTTGCTCTTCGTAGGATAAAAATCAGCAGTTATTACTCTGTGTTACTAGTCCAAGCCTCCTTACCCACACAGCATCTAGTGCGACACAAGGAGAGGAAGAAAAAAGGTAAATGTAGTAGGTCAAGCAATACGAGGACCCAGGCATCGATCAGTATTACAAAAAGTAGGAACACGAACAAACACAAGCAGTGTGGGCTCAAAAGGATAGGCGCCCTAAAGGTCTAACTTAGGCAGCGCCAATCACAGTCGCCACTTCGTACTATAGAGTTTAGCAAACGTAAAGCACTGGTACACACCTACGAATGTACCAGGAGTACGTACAAGTGCACCAAGCTATGAGGACGTACGAAACCTCACACTGTGGAGAGGAAGGGTCAACGACCTAAGAGTGCGAGCGTGCCATGGCATAGCTTCATGTGCTCCTAGGGTTTTGTTCGCTGCGTAAAAAAATCGAATTTCTCACAAAAGTTACCAGGAGGCTGCCCACTGTTTCCTGTGACGGACGTTAAAAAAAACAATGTTATTGGGAAAAAATGGTTTTTCGGATTTTGGGGTGACAGTGAGGTGCCGAACCCAATTTGACTTCACGAAGGAATAGATTTCATTGAAACGCTAAAACTGGCGATACAGGTCTGAATCACCGAGGTGAAAATCGAAAGCCAACACTTATTCGATATTTCTTGTTTAGCAGCAATAAATAAGGGTTGTCAATTTTCAGAGGCAAAAAATAAATCAGCCAGCCGAGTTTCTTCAAGGGGTGAAGTTGATTAAGCCAATTCAGTAACTGGTCTCAACTGTCGTCACACCTTTAAAAAAAAACTAGCTCAAGAAAAAGACGAACTTCTGGAAACATTTTTATGTAAACTGAAAAAAAAAATCTTCTGAGTAGGGCCCCGAGTGTTGTAGTAACTATTACAAGTCTTAACTGATAGCCATCTAGCCATATCACAAGCTTGAAAGAAAAAATAAGCACTGATTCAAGCCGTGCAAGCAGTCGGCGAGTATCATGTTAATATTTATAACCCGCGAACAAAGTAAGAGATGTGATAATGAGTTCGTTGAAGATTTAAGTATATTTGAAGATATATATATATATATTTGTCTGTCCACCCAATAAGTGGTCGAAGGAGTTAAGCAATGTTCATAATTTTTTGTTGGGAATTTGGTGGGTTGACCTAGATGTGACCCATACCAAAAACTAAACAAAGCTGGTCATAAAAAAAGATGGCGTTGAATTTTCTCCCCCGCGGCGAATTTGCCTCCATCCCGGCAGATCGTCAGGAGAACGGGGCGTTCTATTTTTTCCTATGTTATTATTGAAGAGCTAATCTCTGGGAAGGAATGGGGCTGTGCCCTAGACTCGTTCATCAGCAGTGACTTCGTTGATCTTGCCCCTACCGCGGGTGATGGTCTTACACCACCGAGGCGTTCTAGTTTGGGGTAAAATCGGTTAATAGTTCAAAGATATTACACGAAGCTAACATGAAAACGCTTATAGTTGGTTGCTACAAGAGATACATGAGTACCTATGATTGTAAAAATACTGCTGCAAATGATGCTGTAGCTCAAGTACACTCTCAAACGTCAGCATGAAAATTACAAAACTTTGCGGAATAGTTACTGGAGACTTGCGAATTCTCAGATAGAAACAAGTCGCTGCATGCCTTTGATGATAGTGGTTGTTGTTATTATACACATTAGTTGAAGCCTCCCTAGCCAAAACAAAGGTTTTTAATAGAGGAAAAGCAATGGACATATAGCACGTTTACAGAAGCATGAAACCAAAGTATGAAGATATTCCGGTACTGGTTCAACGCGCACGGGAACAACAAGTCCGCAAAGAAGAGGAAGAACATCACCGTCATCAGAAAGAGTTTGAAATGGAAGGAAGCAAATCGGGCACAAAAGAGAAACGTCCCGAAGGCCATGCTACGGCTAAGGTCATCTACGCGGACCCCCTGAAGCCACAACTCCCGGTAGCACTGGCGCCAAACTCGCCATTTCGTGTGCGTTCATCACGGTGCGTGCGTTCAAGTAAGCTTTCTTGCCGCGCCACAACCACGAGAAGCACTACCAAACCTAACCTAACCTTACCTAGACCTAATGTAACCTAACCTTATCTAACGTAACCCCTAACCTAATGTAACCTAACCTTACCTACGCTAACGTTGCCTGAACTAACGTTACTTAACCTAATCTGCACAGCACGCGAACTTGAACGCCGGCCGCACGCACAGTGATGCGCGCACGGAATCGCTTGGCGAGTTTGGCGTCTGTGCCTCCCGGTAACATAAGATGGGCGAACTAACTAACCCAACCCTATGGACGAAGGCCCATCCTATACTAACTCGGTACGAATGGCGCTTATAGCTACCATCCAGCATGAAAGAGCTGAAATGATACCGACGAACAAAGGCTAACTATTTGTGGTTGATACCGTATACCAGCAAGCACAGCAGCTGTTACAGATGCGACTGGCATGAGGCACGAGCGGGCGGTGATACTCAGCTGTGCTCTTCTTTCTGGACACTTCGCGTGCAGGGAACACTACTGGAGGTTGTACATCGGGAGCTTCCTTTGGAGCAGATACAATGATTTGTATGTTGCGTAAGCCGTGCTAAATAAAGGTAGCGTTGCCCTATCACTGTCATATCAGTCTTGTGTTATAACGTAGACGACAAAATGACATCACTCTGCACCAGAGTCTCCAAGTTGAACTTCACAGGAGCAGTTAACTGCGGCATAACAGTTTACGTGAGATACTTTAACGTTACACACGGTAGTCTACAGCAACACTAATGATAAAATGCAATGGAATTACAGCATCGGAGTTAGAGCATAACTTAAGATACGGTATGAGATAATGCTTACTATAGTATACGATCCAAGATACAAGCATGGAATGAAGCGAGGGTCCAACCTATTCAGGCACAACACTTCAAAGGTTTCAGGCATAACTATAACTACACAGTAAAAACAAAACATAAGTTTTGTGCCTACGAGTCCTTGACGACCAAGCGCTGAAAATATCAATTTATTAATCTCCCAAATCTGCACTTTTTGGAAGTGGATCGAAAACAAATTCTCGTGTAATGAAAATTTCACCACCATTTTTTCATTGGTCATTCCGTGTCGTTGAGAGTTTTTTTCTTCTCTACTTGATGCAAATGAAGTAATAGAGAAATCGGCAGTTTTGTGCAGCAAAATACAATACTGTATATTCTATGGTAATATTCGAAGGCAATGTCCTGAAAATGTTAGGTATTTAACTGGAATACCGCGAGGTTAGTCACATATTGATCACTAATTTTCTGGCATGATAAAATAATGTAATACATCAACATCACTGTAAACTCAGACTTGAAACTCTGCTGATGAGCTTCGATAAACGACTGAACATCAATAGTGACGTAATTCGGGAGTAGCTATGCCACAGCTATTCAACGGTGAGTGGAGTGAAGAGAGGAGAAAATTAGACGATAGTGGGAGAGATGTTAGTAGGTAGAGAGGAAAATGGAAGAAAGGTGAAAACAGAAAAATAGGAAGAGAATGAATGACCGGTCAGTGCCGGTTTAGTTAGGGTAGCTTATGCAATTAGGTTACTGAGTGGTTTGCAGTTGGAACACAGCTATTAAGTTACGTAGTTGTGGACGTGTCGTCTATAGTGTGCTGCCTGTGCTAAAGATAGGCCTACTGTTCATGGAGAGCAAACGTAAGCGTTAATGCTTAGGTACGGTATGGCACGTACAGATGCTATAGACTGTATATACATTATATGAACACAGAATGCGACTAACAGCAATAACTATTAAACATTTCCCCAGTCCCACGGCTCATTGGGTAATAGTCTTGAAAGATGCATTTATTTCACCACGAAATCGTTTGAATTTAGCAGCGAAAGCGCGTGATGAGCCTACCAACCCACAGCCACAAGACGCGCACAGCTACGGCGCAGGTCAACGACCGCACACCGGCCAATTTGTGTGATACGAAAGTGAGGCTGTTGAGCGGTTCGTCCAGTAGACACGGTACTCCTGCACATGAATTACGCCACAGCATACCTAACATGCGTGGGCGCCTTATGTTAACAACAAGCATGTCTCTTGAGTCATTGTTATATAATGAACTGAATAGTTTAAGCCTCGTTTCCACTAAAACGGCGATCTAACGGAGAAAGAAATACGAGTTAGAAACTTGGAACCAGTGCGCGAGGGTGTTATGGTGTTCTCACGCAGGATCAACGCGCATAGGAACAAGTAGGGCAAGAAGAGGAAGAATTGAACAAAGCATCAGCAGTGGGAGTATGGAAATGGGAGGAAACTCAGCAGGCACGGAAGACAGTTGTCCAGAAGGCCGAGCTGAAGACCCCATGGGGTGCTGCTCCGTATAACATGGGATAGGCGAACCTAACCCTATGGCCCATCCTATGCCCTTAAGTGCGTAAAATAACGGATAGAAGCTCATTACTCGCTACGTATACGGTCAACTGACCTTACCCAACTTATTACGCTGGCTTCTCGTACCAGTTTAACTAAATTCAATAACTGTTTTGCTCGTTTACATTTTCCTGAAGTTAGATTGGATAAAGATATTGAGTAGAGCAATAAATATCGGTACTAACAGGCCCATTGCCACAGCAGAGCTGAGGACCAGGCCCCCGCCTCGCTCTGCGCTAGCCAATGAACACAAAAAATACGGAGAGCTAACAGAAAGCTGTGGGCAGTGAGATGACTGTTCAAAAACAGTATCATCATTTGCAACAGAGTGCTGAGGTACTGACAAATTCTTTCCGATAGGTTGTGAATGATAACGGAACAAAGTTGTCTGCGAGAGATGGTTGATTGAATGCCTACGGTGTTTAAGCTGACGTAGACAATCACAATCACGGTACTTCGTGAGAGGAAAATGAAAGGACATATAAATCGATAGGAACGCGGAACCCATGAATGAGGGTGTTCCACATGAGATCGACGCGCATGAAAACAGTAAATCGAGGAAGAACAGTATAAACTAGAGTACTCTGAGAGCGCAGAACTCCGCCAAGCAAAGCAACGGCAACGAAAAATTTAAATTGATCCTGAGACCATAATTTTCTTAGTTTCAACATCAAAATTTTATCAACTGTCCCCTACAACAGTAATAACAGCTTCAGTAATTTTTTTGAAGATCCGTTCATAATTTTTTGAGTTATGCAGCAAACAAACATCCTGATAAACAATAGTCAAATTCACAAACGGACCAACCTATCATCGTCAAATTTAATCATTTGCGTCTTTTAAAAATACTAACTGTAAGCAACTAAAAATATCATAAAGATCCATTCGTAATCTTTTAGTTATTGTGCTAACAAGTATAAAATTAAAAACAGTGACAAACTAACGAACGAACAAACAGATCTCTACAAAATTTTGGTCATTTACTCCTCGTGATATACCTAACAACTCGTGTAAATTTCATAAAAATCACTCCATAACTTTTTGAGTTATGACATTGAGAAAAAATGAATCAAGCAAACGGGCGGATCTTCACCAAAAGTTAATAATCGGTTCTTCCTAACATACCTAACAATCTCTATAAATTTTGTCAAAATCCGTCCATAACTTTTTGAGGTATATTGATGGCTGACAGACAGAATAACAGACAGACAAACCCGATGACCACATTACCTCATTGGCGGAGATAACTATCAGCAGGAGTGTGAAAATCGACGTAAGCGAAGTGGAAACGGAAGACAAACGTCCCGAAAGCATAGATAAAACAACCTGTGGGTTCTCCTGGAGGCGCTGCTAACTATACCCTATTGCCCATCCTATACCTCCTCATGGGACTTTGAGGGATGAAATAGCAGTGACATGAGGCGGGCACAAAGCTGCGGACGGTGTTGCTCCCCGTCACTGTCCAGACGACTATTCCGCGTGTTGAATATCAGCGCACCGACAACTTCCGAGAAGTCTATGTAATCCAAGAGTGCACAACAAAGTATGGGATAAAGAAGTATGGCAAGACACGGAGTATATAGTTCTTTGATGTTGTTTGAGCTTCTGGGCTTCGCAATCATGCATACTTCTGTAAATATTTTGCTATTTGAATTTTTCTTTCAATACCCAAATGTTCCAACAAACAATGATTTTAAAAAAAAAATGGAAGAATGTTGCCGAATAAACAAGGTAACAGTATTTTGAAGATGTTTCTACGAATTATCTATTAAAAGTAAAAAATTTCCACAATCAAATTTCTTTATGCCGGTCATTATTGATTTAAAAAAGTAATTCCGCTGGGATTCTGTTAGAGATTTATTTAATACAGCAGCTATGAAAGAGCGTAGGTTGCTCTAGACTGTTATTCTGTTTGCTAAGAGGGCAATTATGAAGTATGTCGTTTCATCTTGAGCCACAGTCAAGAGCACAACGTGAAATAAAAGAATAGTTAAGCATCGCATTAAAATAGCGGATTATATTGATGCTTATAAGAAGAGTACGCGTTATAAAGCAATACACTGTAGTGTAAAATTCTGAAAGGCTTCATACAAGTGAGGAGTGTGGAATATAAGAGAAAAAGCAAAAACTTTCAGCTGCTCTGGCTATAATAATAGTGCGAGAGCTTTGTGAGGACACGGGAACAACTAAAAAAAATTATAAATACTCGGCGTAACTCTCGCACCAAAATATCTAGATCAACATTACAATGAATAATAAAGTAGGAAGGATTCAAAAGTTGCACGCCAAGGAAAGTACAGCTATTTTATGTTAGATACATTCAAGTTCGTAAACCCTCAGCCAAAACAGATTTAGATAACGATGTAAGCTTCCGTCAGACAATCAAAAATTAAAGCTTTTTGGCAGTAGAAATGATGCTCTGTTTGGTAAAGAAATAATTGTGAAGCTTTTAACTAGTTAGACTTGAGGGCATTAGTTTGATGTTTCGAGGTTAAGTAAGCACTGTGAAGGTGAGTGGAATCATGAAAGAAGCTCAAAACATCGATATTCTCTGTGGAAATTGAAAGCCTACCCAGCTGAACTATTCACCGCTTGAATTCCATAAAAATTCGGATGCAGGGACTATTAGTATTATTATTAAAAACTTTACAACCCAAATGAAGCACCATGCAACGCGAGATGCCGAAAAACTGATGGAAAATCTAACAAAAAGTCATTAATAGCTGTCTTGAGCCCGTTCAGGCCGACACGACCATAAGCTGATGCAGGCAATGAACTCCAAGCCGAGACCGACCACGGCAGAAAATACCGACTGAACTGACGGGTTGGCATCTAACAGTCTCCAAAGTGAGGGAGAGGTGCGTATCATACGCAGCACGTGTGTTACTCCTAAAGACTTTGGGGGCAGGAAGAGAAGAATACAACGAATATCTCTCAATGTGTAGCTACACCTCATAAAACATACAGTCCGGACACCCCTCTTCTACGGGAGATTCACCAGATCACTCTCAGCGCACAACCTGCTGGCTGAGCTAGCAAGTCGGTCCAGCAGGCGCAAGTGACTCAGAAGCCAAAGCCCAGACCGGTGAGCAATACTCCAACACAGGCAGTAAAGAAAAACATAAAAGCATCTGCTGACAACCTCTTTGTCACCAAATACAGCATTTACCTTACGTAGGAGCCCAAACTTACAGGAAGTACGTGACGTGAGTCACCAAATAAGCGGCTCAAACGTAAGCTTTTCATCAACAACACCGAGAATCTCCAAGGAGGTAGACCTCTGGAACAAAGTGTCATCTATCTTCAGAGGTGGACGCTGAGGCAAAAGTGTCGGAGACCGACCGACAATCATAGATTTAGCCTTACTGGCATTCAGCTGTATGCTCCAGGTGGAGCAACATGCGCTAATGCACTACAAGTCCACATTTAGAAGCTGGGCGATAACGTTACACATACTGGGGGTTGATTCCACTGCAAATCAAAGTGGAATCGTCAGTATAGTTGATCATTGCGTTCTCAAGCGAAGAGTGCATGTCACTAGTGTATAGAACCATATCAGCGGGCCAAGTAACCTACGCTGAGGGATGCCAGATACCACCGCGACCTAGGCACTTAAAAAGCCATCAACAGACATACTCTGTGTTCGCTCAGAAACAAAATAACGAGCGATGACAGCACCGTACCACCCATACCGAACGACTTCCACTAGTACAGTAGACGGTAGACCCCAGTGGTTGAACCTGTCAGCACCGATAACAATGTGTTAAACTAGAGCACTCTGAGAGCGCATACCTCCGCCAAGTGAGCCAACGGTAGCAAAAATTCAAATTGGCTCTGAAACCATAATTTTCTTTGCATAAACTCCAAAATCTGAT
>LQNS02278160.1:11883523-11899553 GCA_001587735.2 Parhyale hawaiensis
AGAAGTATTTCACATTAAGTGCTCATTGGTTCCAACAGTTATTTTCTTTGACACGGCAGTTGATTAATTAATTATTCACGCGGTAATTAATTACTCAATTAAATCAGACGACCTAGTACACACGTATTCATGTGTATATTTATATCATAACAACTATAAACAGGCTCACGATGGAAGAGATATTCGAAAATCGACTTTCTTGGGCACATATTATGCACGAAAATATTTAATCTACAGTTCTTGAAGATTCTTAAAGTAGTATATAAAATTAAGTAGGGTTGTGATTTACATCACGACTAGGGCTCCCGTAGGTCTATACACAACATTGAAAGTGTAGCACACTACGGTGAAACTAAATGACAGCATCACACAGCAGCACAATACGCAGCATCACAAGGCAGAATTGTAGATAATAGTACCAACTATAGCAGCATAATAAGGAAGAACCACATGGCAGCACCACACAACAACAGCACCACAAAACAGCGGCACCGTATGAGTGCAACGCCTCCCAGCAATGTCTAGGAGGCCTTGCTTGGTGTGGGCTTATCCAATCAGAATCTTTCCCTCAGAAGACCCCATTGCCGAGTTGCAGCCCTCGCGAGGTTAGTCCAGCCTCATCGGTTATCTTGGCTTTGGGGGATGTGACTTCTTTGCAAACAAATTCTGACTTCCTCGCAATCTATCTTCATGGCAAAGCTATCGAGATCAGATCCCAGAGCAGCACTGTGGCCGCTGGAGCGACATTCCAGCCCAGCTGTCGCTGTCACGGAGCACAAGTTTGCTCGCCAAGATGCTAACAAAAAACAGACCACTTAAGCAAAGGGGAAATAATAATATGGCCAAACATCTATTCGGGGAACGAAGTATAGGCCTATAAAATATTTTTTTACTTTGAAGTAGGCTAATTGCATTTGCAAATTTGCGTTTAGTGCAAACGCACAATAGTAGCACCACAACGGAGAACCACCACATACAGTCACGTCACCACACGCTGGCACCACACAGTCAAGGTCAGCAGACGAGGCACAGACAGTGCCAGTGTCATGAGACGCTGGCACGCTCTGATGCTCAGGCGTACCTACGAACGCACAAACATCATCACCTCGCTTCTGCACACTTCACTGTACTCAACACTTCGTACCAACACTGTACGCACTACCAGCATAGAGTGCAACAAGTTATCCATGCAAGTTGTCGTCAGTAGGATTTCAAAAACAGTTATTCTACAGCGATCTGGGGTCCAGTCACCACGAACTGCCGTTAAGTCATAGGTATGTATGGTTCGGTCACCACCAACTGCCGTTAGGTCATGGGTATGTATGGTTCGGTCACCACCAACTGCCGTTAAGTCATGGGTATGTATGGTTCGGTCACCACCAACTGCCGTTAGGTCATGGGTATGTATGGTTCGGTCACCACCAACTGCCGTTAAGTCATGGGTATGTATGGTTCGGTCACCACCAACTGCCGTTAGGTCCTGGGTATGTATGTACGGTCCGATCATCAATGTAATTACCGATAGACCATGTGTACTATGGTTAGGTTACTAGAACTGCTGATAGGCCATAGACATGGTCAGGCTACAACAGTTTACCTCACAATATACAAAACAGTAAAGTAAAGGTCAAGTCAACTTTGACTGTACATTCCACTGGGAAACCCACACGCACTGGTTTGTGCTGCAAATATAAGCCAAATGGCCCCACAGGAGTAAGTACAGCAGCAGCCGACCACGGGTCGCTAAGAACTATGGCGCTGAAACGGAAGGTTCAACGACCCAAGCCCCCCTACCCTCCCATTCCTGGTCAAACAGGTGCCCTCACACAGCTCGGCATGCCAAGCAAATTGCCGAGTCAGCACTCCGGATGCCACAAAGATCGCCCGGCAGGCAGGCTCGATCCTGGCAACTCTAGCACAGAAGTGAGACACGCATGGCATGCTGCAATTGTGATATCTCTGCAGATATCAAGAATGTATGGCATAAGCAGCAGCAAGTAAATTAAAAGCAAGCCGTTGCCATGGAAGAATACAGCACCGATGTTGGCATTGGTACACGGATACAGAGAAGCGCCATGTAACCTCTCTATGCAGTCGCATTAAAAGACATTGTCAGGAAAACTTTCCCACGCTTTGAGGAATAGGATCGATTGTTCACAACAACTACTGCTAATCCATAGACAGCTCTACGAAGCAACGACTGCATCACATCGCCAACGAGAAGGCTAAGTAGAAAACTGACAAATTATGTACTTGCTGCGAAATAATCTGAGGACACTTCTCGTAGTCAGACACACGCAAGTGGCACCCAATCGGAAATTTAAAAGCATTTATCCGATGTTATAGGATACCGTTCGCTATTTTTCCGTAGGCAGCCGATAAATGCCTATAAATTTCTAGAGCTGGAACTACCGAATGAAATTCGGTATTTCGGTACTACCGGCGGTATTTTTATCTACTGAAATATCAATACCGAATCTTTGTTGAATCTCTACCGATACCGAATGGATGTACCGAATGACTTTTTTTAGGCACATTTGAATTTTCCGCGCCCACAAAAGCAACTTCTCAGCCCTCTATGAACCACCGTCCTTCCTGGAAGACATTAGGAAAATCACATAGATTTTCGTTCAGCTGAGCTTCTTCACGCTGCACTGCACTTCATTGCAGAGAAGAGACATTGCACTGTGGTAATTGGGCGTAGTGTGTCAATGTTTCACTCACTCAACTCTCACGTCCTTCCGAGCTAAGTGAAACGTAAACTGCCTGTGGATGATGTAGTTAAAGGCTTGAGATAGTGTTCTATGGGCTCTAGAATGTCTTAAAAGGCATTTAAAGGTGTTTTTTTAGATATTCGTAAATATAAGGAGTTTTTAAACCTACAAGCCCGGTGGGCATATTTCCTGTTTTATAAGCAGCCTGCTGGCGTTCTTGCCATTAAGCTAGCAGTGCTCTTCGGCGCCTGCCTGATACGGTTAGGAAATTTTCCCCGTTGTTGGCGTACTGGAAACATTACTCCCATTCCCAAGGGTCCAGTGTCGCCCCATGTCGCCAACTAGCGGCCCATTACGCTGACGCCTATTTTGTCGAAAGTGCTCGAGAAATTGGTCGCTTGAAAGCTTGGCCATTTTGCTGAGGTTATAGGTTTGCTGCCGACTGGTCAGTTTGCGTATAGAACTGGTTTGGGTTGTTGCGACGCCTTGTTGTCGGTGCCACACCATTTACAGTCCGCGCTGGATTGTCGGTCTGAGGCACGCCTTGTACAGTTTGACTTCAGGACGGCGTTTGACAGGGTCAACCACAGGCGTCTATTATACAAGCTTGAGTCGTTTGGTGTGGGTGGTAGGGTTCTGTCAATCACTCGTGATTTGGTTTCTGAGCGAACGCAGAGTGTGTTTGTTGACGGCGTTTTGAGTTCCTCAGTCACGATGGATTCTTGCGACCCTCAGGGTTGCGTGCTTGGCCCGCTGTTGTTCGTTCTGTATACTAGTGACATGTTCTCTTCGCTGGAAAACACGATCCGACGATTCCACTTTGATAGCAGTGATACCTGCACCCCGCATGTGTAATGCTGTCGTCCAGTCTCTGAATAGGGCTTTGTCACTCATTAGTGCATAGTGCTCGGCCTGGAGTATAAAGCTGAATGCCAGTAAAAGCAATTCGGTTATTGTCAGTAGGTCTCGGATACTTGTACCACAGCATCTACATCTGGAGATAGATGACACTATACTTGAGGAGTCTAGCTCCTTGGATATTCTTGGTATTGTCTTTGATGAGAAGCTTACTTTTGAGCCGCATTTTAGGCGACTGGTGCCACGTTCTTCAAGTTAGATTGGGCTCCTGCGTAAGGTGATTTCGGTGTTTGGTGACAGTGAGGTTGTGCGCAGATGCTTTTATTCTCTTTTGCTGCCTGTCTTGGAGTATTGCTCACCGGTCTGGGCTTCAGCTGCTGACAATCACACCTGTTGGACCGACTCGTTAGTTCGGCCAGTAGGCTGTGCGCAGATAATGATCTGGTGAAATTGTCCCACAGGAGAGGGGGTGGCCGAACTCAGTACGTTCTATAAGGTGTACAGTAACGAGAGGCATTGGTTGTATTCTTCTGTCCCGGACCTCATAGTCTCTAGGAGAATTACACTTGCTGCGGTCGGTGAGCACTACGGTATTTCACTTCGGAGAATGTAAGGTGCCAAACTAATCCGTTCGGTCGGTGCTTCGTACCCTGGTCTGTATAGGGTTTGGAATTCATAGCTGGCATCGGCTTTCGGTCGTGTTGGCTTGCAGGCGTTCAAGTCAGCTGTAAATGGCTTCTTGTTGGATTTCCTTTAGCAGCACTTTGGACTTCCGGGGTTGCACAGTGCTGCATTTGGGTTATAATTCCTGTCCGTGGAGGCCCGGGCACGAAGTTTTAATGAAAGTACTGTACTGAACGAAATACCGAATCATTCAGTATTTTTTTTAAATACCGAAATACCGAACCGAACGACCCGTTTTTTAACTACCGAATACCGATACGTTGTACAGAAAAAATACCGAATCATAGCTCTGTAAATTTCCGATTGGGTGACGCAAACTATACTCTATTTTATATCAAGGCAGTTTGGGCGCGATCAAATTCCTCTGCAGCGTTGCCAATTCTATGGGAATTCCTGAGATTTTGTTCGGCCCTGATCTTAGCCCCGCCCACTATCTGCATATAGAATAATCTCAGAAATGCCCGTAGAATTGGCAACGCTGCAAAGGAATTAGACCACGCCCAACTTCCTTCATAAAATGGACTGAGTAGCCTATAGTACCGTCAGAAAAAATATGTAGCTAGTGGCGGTTCGAAAGTCACTGCATTTTTATTCTTATCGGCAATTTTTATTGCAGATTTTTATCATAAAATCGGTTTTAACAACTGAAGCATACGTAGGCTATATAGTATTACCTAGTTCCTCGATCAAGTAATTCGAGGTGACAGAAAAATCTAGTGCGGAAAAGACTTGTTAAAAAGTGAATGCATTTATAAGCAATACGATTTCGCAGACACCTTCTGCGATTGCAAAAAAAACAAACATTTCAATAATGGAACACAACAAAAACAACGTTCACAGTAAAAATGAACACCATACCTTACGTCAAAAATCATATATGTATATATCCCAGGCTGAGACGTCGCTATAACCTAAAGCTGGTAGCTACTATGTATGATAAGACTTTATAGTCTACTTATAAGGAACTACGTACATGATATTTGTCATGTTATTGTTAATTCATACGGTATACAGCATTACGAAGTAGCGCCATAAAACCGGTACTAAGCTTCAAGTATTGTCACAAGGTCTCAGCGTTTCCTGGAACTGCTTCAACGATGTCCAGCCGCGACTGAACGAGATTACATCCTACTTCGAAGTTAACATTCAGTTGACAGTCTAGCAAGGCAAGTAATGCATAAATAACAGTCTATACCTTCACTCTATATATGCAACATATCTAGCTTTTCTAGATACCCGGAAATGTTGTTCTTTTCTTAAGGTTTCGCTGGCAATAGGAAAATTTAACCAAGCAGTAGACTGACGTCTTGAATAGTCAACAGAATCGATATGTTGCGTTTCTCAATCAACGCTCGCTAGGGAATGAATTGAATAAATGAATTCGTCAAATCAACGCGCGCAAACCAGTGGTTCTGAACATTGTATTTAACTACGTCCAATAGCCGTATAAATTATACAAATAGCTCTCGTATACATTTCGAAACAACTAATTACGATGGGCAAAGAGTACCTGATGATTTAATTAATAGTTCTGATGGCAAAAGCCATGATTCCACATAATAGGCATCGTCATAATAATGAGATATCAGTACTATATAGTTAATAATTCACGTTGTGGTTTAATATACTGATAAATATATTCATATTTTTTCCAGTCACGCTCTAGAAGAATAAGATAGGAAGAAATTCCAATGCCGAAGACGGTATCTAGGATACGGGGGCGCACTTGCGCACTCCAGCAGAGGGATCTGAGCTTGCCTGCATGACCGTGTTTGGACTTGTTCAAAGGTGCTACGGGAGATGCCACTTGACTGCGCCATATAATATATATCCAGTTTTTTTTCAGGTAGAATATTGAATTTTCATTTAAGAAGCTCTGTGAGAAGTAAACACAACAAGAAACAACGGGGGTTTTTGTTGAGTACTAATTTTCTGTCGTCATTTATAATGACGGCTCGGGCTACTAGTCATAATAATGAGATAAACAACGCTATCTCACTACCAGGAAGTTACCCTTTAGCGCACATGGGTAGGATCTGCGCAATAGTTTCATTCCCACCAATATTGCTTTTAAATGGGGACTCAACCACGTCTGTACTCCGGCTCTGTTCGATACAAATGTTTTTTTCCTGTAGGAAAATGGCCGCTAGTAATAAAACAGGAGGCAACCCTTTTAGCAAACTAAAACAGCCTGGTACAAATAGGGTTAATGGGTTTAGACACCGTGTACGCTAATTAATGCAGCAGAACGCGTCAGAATACCTCGTGGCGCGTGGTGAGGAGGAGGCAGCGATGCGGCCACGCGCGGCTGCGGCGAGGCTGAGACGCAGCGTAGGACGAGAGTCGCTGGGCCGTGGCAGCGCCAGTGCCACAAGTGAAAGCTGAGCTCTGAAGTGCCAGGCCATGAGTCACTGAGGCAGTGCCGCAAACTGCTCTCCGTTGGGCAATCCTTGCCAAGAGCATGTGGTTCTGCGGCTGCAGTTCTGCTGCTGCTGCAGTCTGCAGCTCGGCCAGCACCGTCACCAACATCAAGTATGTACTACCGTCCGGGTAACTCAGAGTGTTCAGCGCTCAAAATACATAGCCCTTTCCCTGTGTTTTTTTTTTCGCCCAAAGAGCTGACGAATCTCAACTCTCTCTCTCTCCGTGGACTTTTCCACGCAACGAACATAGACAGTATTGCTGTGACAGCACCCGCGGTTAGAACCAGCAGGCAAATTTCAATAATTGCCTAACTTAGGGAAACTGTTGTGAATTTTTTACGCAATCGTCGAATGACTTCGGATTTTCCATGACGGACTCTCCAACAAACTGAACTGCTGAACAGAAAGGCACGAAATTATCTCGACTTGGCAGCCATTTATTGTCTGCGAGTCCTGGCAGCTGATAAAGATGGGACTGTGTCCAAGCGGCCTGTAGTCTACTAAAGCAGTGATTCCCAAAGTGGGCGCTGTAGCCCCCTGTGGAGCGACGTACAGTATGAAGACCAGGAGCGGGGGTGCACCAGAGCACCCCGTCACCTCCTAGCCGCCCTGGCAGGGAAATTAAATTCTAACGGATAACGCTGGGCGCAATAATCTACAGTTTGGAGAAACACCACGTCCTTGCATAAGTATGAGAAGGAGAGTGGCCGCTAGGTACCCACGTCGACGTCATTTAAGTGGGAGCGTGACTGAATTCAGGGAGGTTTAATGCATTAAACCTCCTATTAAGCCTCCTTGGTTGGATTAATAAGTCTGGGAATCCCTGGACTGTGCACCACTGGCAAAGATGAGGCAGATGCTGCCTGGCTCGAGAACATGTGTACTCAATATTGCTCTAAAAAATAAATAAAAAATAGATGCTGAGGTACAACTGTACTGATAGCTAATTATAACAAATAAATCACATGAAATCACATGACAAGCCACAAGGACAACTCGACAGTTATTTTATTTTGAAAATAATATTGCTATTCATGCTACTTCTCTATCAGATGTTGAACACAGCTAGTGAGAGAAAGCCTAAAATTGGATGAAACCTACGCCATTCTGCAACTGATACATTTAAAACAAAGCTAATGCAAAACAGTATAGGTACTCCTGTAAAAATCAGCACGTATGGCGCTTCAATCCATAGCAACGAAGGACAGGCCTACAGTACCTCCAAATACTGTTATCATACAAGAGAAGCATTCTGAGAGTGCATACCTACCGCCGCCATGCAAAGCAATGTTGAAGAAAAATTGAAATTAGTCCTGATACATGAATTTCCTTCTAATCATCTCCAAAATATAAGCATTTGTGCCTCTTGACATTACTAACAGTTTCTGTAATTGTTGGACGATCCGTCCGTCACTTCTCAAGTTAGCTTATGTTCTGACAATAAGAATAATAAAGTTCAGCGGACAATTAATTTTAAAAATTTGGTTCTCTGCTCTTCGTTACATTCCTAAAAATTCGTGTAACTTTCATTAAGATCCGTTCATAATTATTTGACAGGTGTTGCTAATAAAAAACAAGTAGAAAAACAAACAAATGGTTGAACGCATCCTCATCAAAAGTCAATCATCTGTTCGTCCTAATATACCAACCTGATATATCCTGAAAATTTTATGCAGATCCGTCCATAACTTTTTGACTTCTCTTGGTGAAAAATAAAGAGCCAAGCTCTGACAAAAGCATAACCTCCTTGGCGAAGGTAGTAAGGGAAGCAGGGTGTTTTTTTCCTACCATGAAAACTAGCCGCATCTTCAATGGCCAGTCTTTTTTTCCTACCATGAAAACTAGCCGCATCTTCAATGCCCAGTCCCATCATTTTTTAAATTTATTTTCGCCTTATGAAATTACAGCACAGGCCTACTTCATACTGCTAGTGCAAACAAATGTAGAAAAAATGCTCGCGTAAGGCCAAAACTTTTTAATGAAGAGGCTAAGTCTACCGTTCGCATAAATTCCATATGGCTAACGAATGGTGGGCGTTTTTACAGTCGTCACGTGCACGAGTATGCCACAAGACTCATAAAGTACTGACGCCTACAGTTATCGAACCTTAGACCTCATTCTACTACATATATCGTCCTACGCTTAACAACTGGGTTCCCTGTGGACCATTCAGTACCATTTAATTTCTTTTAGAATGCCACGTACGTACGATTCAATACGGTAACTGAGTGAGCAAGTAAGGACAAATAGACGACGTATACGAACGTCTCCATCACACATAAAAACTTACTGGACGCATACTTACTGAAAGTGCCAGATAAACCTGTTGTAAGCGGCTACGTGAACTGTGGGGATAACTCGCTGTTAGCCACCCCGCTGGTCACGGACTGCAACATCACCTCTGCGCAAGATGGGTTGCTTGCATAACGCCACCTGGACCTCGTCCGAAGTATGATCAAGGTAATCAAGGTACATCGAGACACGAAAAAGCCACAAACAAACCAAGCTGGAAGACACTGGCCATAAGGAGATACGAGTACAATGCTGTCCTTGGATTTATGGAATGTGTATCTATAGAGCTACGCGGCGTTCAGCCTAAAGTTGGACAGAGCGATGGCATACCACCAGCTGTTCTTCCACTCATGGATTTCAAATATTTATGCCAAAATTCTTAGTTTATACGATAGCTTAGGTTGTCTACGGACATTGCGATGTTGTGTCCCCAAGAGGAGGATGACGGGGCATGTAGTGTATCAAAATCTGGGAAACCACGCACAGAAAAACATCGCACAAAGGAACAAGTCGAGAAAGAAAAAAGATCGTCAGTAAAAGCTAGTTGGAAAAAACAGAGAGGTAGTGTACAGGCAAAGAAAGAAGTCCCAAATGCCTAGTTACCGTGTGGTGGAGTCGCCTAGAAAAATGACTCTTATGACACGACAGACGATCATCCATAACAGCATCAGGAGCTGTTTACCGAACAGCTCCAGGCGTAGCTACATAATGGCCATTGCAAGAAGACTAAAAGTGTTCGTGGCGATTGTTCTTGGCGCTAGTATTTTTTTTTAAGCCAGGTTTCACTCAATGAAATCATTGTACGTTCTTTTTCTACAATATGTCTCGCATCCATCAAAAAGTTGATAGAAAAAAAAACTACTCGGACAAAGGGACCAATGTATTTCATATGCAACTCAGTTTCCGCCAATAAAACAATAGCGGCCGTGCAACCATATTTGTCAAGTCGAAAAACACTTGAAAACTAGAGCACTCTGAGAGCGCATACCTCCGCCAAGTAAGGCAACGGTAGCGAAAAAGTCAAATTGGCTCTGAAACCATGATTTCTTTTGTATCAACTCCAAAATCTAATCATTTGTGCCTTTTAATAGTACTAACAGTTTCTGTAATATTTTTGAAGAACCTTTCATAACTGTTTGAGTTATGCTGCTAACAAACATTATGACAAACATAAGTCAAACGTACAAACGAAATAACGGATCTGCACCAAAATTTAATCACTTAGGCTATATCTTTTAACATTACAAACAACTGCTGCAAATTTCATAGAGATGCATACAAAACTTTTTTGAGTAATTGCGTAACAAACATTATGAAAAACACAACTCAAACATAGAAACGAATCAACTGATCTGCACCAAAATTTAATTTTTCATATCTTTAAACATTACTAACCATTCCTGTAAGTTTCACAAAAATTCACTCAAAACTGAGTTATAGTGCTAACAAACAAACTCAAACACAGCAACAAACATACGAACGAACAAACAGATCGTCACAAAAATTTGGTCATTTACTCTTTGTGATATAGACTAGCTATGTAACAACTAATGCAAATTTCATAAAAATCCGTCCATAACTTTCTGAGTTATGGCCTTGAGAAATATGAGGCAAACGAATGGATAGACGAATCTTCACCAAAAGTTAATCACCTGTTCCTACTAACATACCTAACAATCCCTGTAAATTTCGTCAAAATCCGTCCTTACCTTTTTGAGTTATCTTGGTGACAGACAGGCAGAAAGACAGACAGACCAACCCGACGAAAACATAACCTTCTTGGCGGAAGTAATAAACTCGTTATAAACTATTTACAAACTAGCACGTAACAAATAAGCGATTACGCAAAACTAGTGCACTGACACTAACAAAGGCAATTAAAAACCCCATTCCAAACAACAACAGGAACCTATGCAAACCGCTAGTTAAGATTCGGAAAAGCAAGACTGCAGCACAGACCTTCACAGATAACATGCCTCTCATTTATGGTCATTACTACGTCATCAAGACCTCGTCGGAAGTTTATACAAGCATGGAAGTATGGATATAAAGAATTGAATTCGCTATGTAGCTATGTCACCGAATCCATGAAAGCCAAGTTCTCTCTCGTCTTGCACATTATAAACTAGAGCACTCTGAGAGTGCATACCTCCGCCAAGCAAGGCAGCGGTAACGAAAAATTCAAATTGGCTCTGAAGCCGTGATTTTCTTTATATCAACACCAAAATCTGATCACTTGTGCCTTTTCATAATGTTAACAGTGTCCGTAATTTTCTTGGAGATTCGTTCATAACTTTTTGAGTTAGCTATGCTGCTAACAAACATTTTAACAAACATGAGTCAAACAAACAAACGGATAAACCGATCATCACCAAAATTTAATCAATCATGTCTTTTAACATAACTAACAAATCCTAAAAAAATCATAGAGATCCATCCATATTTTTTGAGTAATTGCGCTATCAAAAATTTAACAAACATTAGTCAAACACACAAACGGACCTACCGATCATCATCAAAATTTAATCAATTATGTCTTTTAACATTAGTAAAAATTCCTGAAAATTTCATAAAGATTCATCCATATTTTGGAATTACCTATTGCGCTAACAAACATTTTAACAAACATTAGTCAAACACACAGACGGACCTCCTGATCATCACCAAAATTTAATCAATTATGTCTTTTAACATTAGTAACAATTCCTGAAAATTTCATAAAGATCCATCGATGATTTTTTTAGTTATTTCGAGAACAAACATAAAATCAAACTCAGCGACAGACAAACGAACGAACAGATTATCACAAAAAGTTGATCATTTACTCTCTGAAATAAACCCAACAACTCATGTAAATTTTCACGAAAAACCGTCCATTAATTTTTACGTTAACGCATTGACAAAAAATAGGCAGGCAGACGAACAAGAAAAACAGATAGACAGATCTTCAACAAAACTTAATCATCAGTTCCTCCTAGCATACCTAACAATCCCTCTAAATTTCGTCAAAATAGGTCCGTAACTTTCTGAGTTATCTTGATGACAGACAGAGAATAACAGACAGAGAGGCAAAGCCAACGAAACATAACCTCCTTCGCGGATATTAAATGAACAATCACATTCAAAACAATCAGAAAAAAAGACAGAATAATGTACCTACACTGGGCTGAACTACCTCCATTTCAAACACAAACTAATGCAGTGAGGTGAGGTCCGTAGTATGTAACGGTGCGGTTACTTGGTCACTGAAGAATAAAAATGGAACACTAAATAAAGAAACTGCGGTTTCATCGATAACATCTGCCTAGAGTATCAGCAGGACCATTACAACCAACACGCATCTGCTTAGCAGTTGTCGGCGTTATGAAAAAGCTCCCATCAATGAATTATTGGCGGATGATATGTGAAAAAATATGTTTAGAGCTAGATACATCTAATAGGAGCATGAGAGCAGCATAATGAAGGCCACTTTAGCCAAATGTATTTGACAGTTTCATAGAACCACATCATTTCAGGAAATGCAGTTGGGAACAAATTTGCTGCGAGTCTACACTGTTGCCTCATATGGGACATAGGCCTATGGGAGAAAACTTTGATTAGATTAGATGCTGGGCAATAGAAAGATCACGAGTCTCATATTCGAACAGGAGAAGAATCTTAGGCTTTTGTTCGCTCTGAGTGGTCGCCGTTATGCTAGTACGTAGAGTTTCGTGGTCGTCTCGGAAAAAGGCAGTCAAAGGGATGACTGCGCAAATATGTTAAGTCACAGGAGATGGGTAGGCTAGGAATGCAGACAAGCTCCTTTACGCCAAGGACACACAGGAGACTTTTGGACATTGGAGTGACTTGAATTTGAGGCGCTTTGAACTTCTCACTAGTTTACAAAAAAGCAACACAACATTCAAATGCGTGATTAGCTTTGATAGCGTCCTAAGACTATAGTGTGAACCCGACTTAACTCGTAGAGGCAACAGACACCACGACTTACGTTTCAGCAAATCTTTTGGTCGATGACCATTGTACTACGTACAAGAAACTAAACAACACCATCTGTACCTTCCATCACATTGTAGTGCCGTTTAGTGGAAGGAAACCTGTTGTTGTTCCCCGTAAAGTAGCAAATTCACGTAAAACTACCAAATGTTGGTAGACAGACGTCTCCAACAGAGTAGATAACATCGGTACCTACTGCAGTTGTCTCGATTAGAAGTACCTATACGCAGGCCGTCATCACAACGGATTCTCGCCGTCACAAAACGAGTCCCGTTTTCAGACAGACACAGATAGGGTAATGTCTCAATTACCGAATGCCCATCTATTACCGAATATAGGTACGAATCTTATTGCGTTCGGTAATAGAAAGGCATTCGGTAATTGAGACATTACCCTAGTCCTGCAGTACAGCTAGGAAACGTCGACTAACTACCATCACTGAAGCCCCCAGCGTTCTAGGCGATGTGGACAGTTATAATACTCGAAGCCCTTAATTTCAGCAGTTCTGACGTTTGTATCATGGAGGTGTTAGCATTGTGAGAAACATATTAGCCTATTGAAAAGGATGAAAGTTAAACAAACGGTGTTTCTGTTTCTGAATGTGAAGAAAACACGTGCATTCTGCATTGACACCAGACAATGAAATATGAATAGTTGAACATGAAAACGCACACATACACCAGGAACTTTAGGGACGAACTAACTTCAACTAAGGAATTCGTACAACTCCCAACTGTCTGCTACATCTTTAGCTTCGGCTATGATATGCGTGAAGAGAGCATGCAATTCAGGAAATGGTTTTCTGTATCTGGGAAGGCCTCATGACAAGAAAATGCGACGCAGCACATGATTAACATACGGCGAGTATTAATGCATAGAACATAAGGTGCACGAAATAATCTACGTACGAGAAGCATTGATGAACAGAATATGGGGAACAGGAAACAATCTGCACACGACAGGTACTAATAAACAGAGCATGCGGTGCAAAAATAATTTCCTGTGCATATTAGGACACATGAATAGTGCATGCAGTAATAATAGGTGCAAACTCGAGTGAGCGTTACCTATCTCACTTAGCGTATCGCGGCGCCACGGTAACAACAGCAGAAACACGCGATAATTTCCTAACTCAAGGCACTCGACGCATCCGCTGACAGCTGCAGCTCACAAACTTTCCTTCAGCTCTTTAAAATATGGACAAAATTATTACTCATCTGATGCAATGCTCAAGGAGCAAATACTGTCCGTTATCTGTAACTCACAAAAGTCGTTAGAAAAAAGTAAATATGTAATGATAGAAGTAAATAATAATATGCACAGTAAATATGTAATGATAGAAGTAAATAATAATATACACAATCAGTTAACAGCTAGAGTACTCTGAGAGCGCTTACCTTTGCCAAGTAAGGTAATGTGAACAAAATATTAAAATTGGTCCTAAAACTAGGATTTCCTCTACCATCACTTAAATTTGATCCTTTGTGGCGCTTAACAGCGATCGCAGCTACTGTAATTTTCTTGAAAATCCGTCGGTAGCTTTTCGAATTATGTTCTTCAAAAATTTTATCAAACATTAGTTAAACACACACACCAATGAGCCGATCATCAATAAAATTTGGTTATTTGTGCCTTTTCCTTCCTAATAACTCCTGCAAATTTCATGAATATCCCTCTATAACTCTTCGAGCTATGTTCTGACAAATATTTTCACAAACAGTCAAACACACAAATGGGCAAACCAATTATTACGGAAATTTGTTCATCTAGGGTAAGGGGTCCAAAGGAGACGCACAGGTCCAGTGGAGACGCACCTGCGTTGAGGGGGCTGTGCGGCGGCTAGACGTGGTGAGAAATGTCCAATAATACATCATGTTTAGTGGGTGTTTAGGAGACATGTTAAGTTTTTTTTTTTTTTTTCAAGTATTGGACATTTCTTGCAGCGTCCGGTCGCGGCGCCATAGCCTTTCTACCGCAAGTGCGTCTCCTTGGGACCACTTACCCAGTGTCTTTGAAGACTTCTAATAATTGCTACCAATGTTGTGCAGATCCGTTCATAATTTCTCGAATTATGTTCTTAACAAACATTGATCACGCATGCAAACAGACGAACCGATCATCACCAAATTTTTGTCATTTGTGTCTGAACATTTCACAAATTCCTGCAAATTTCATAAAGATCCGTTCATAGCTTTTCGAGTTATGTTACTATCAAACATAAAAACAAACAGAGACAGATCAAACGGAAAATTTGGTCATTTACTCCTAGTCACATTCCCAACAACAGCAAATTTTAGAAAGACCTGTCCAAACTTTGTGAGTTATAGTTACTACAGAGAAAAAAAGCCCGACATAAAAATAAACGGTTGGACGGATCTTCACCAAATTGAATCAACTGTTCTTCCTAACATAACTACCGGTACCTAAAACAACCCCTGTAAGTTTCGTAATGATCCGTCCATAGCTTTTTGAGTTTTCTTGGGGATAGACCAACAAACCGATAGGCAAACACTTCCAACTCGACAAAAAAATAACCGCATTGGCAGTGGAAACAATCTGATGCTGTACAAAATGTAGTAAAATACTTCACAGTTGGAGGCCTTACACTTAACCGAAACTCGGCGCAGTACTGCGGCTAACCAAGGTACAGCAAGCCATTTGGTACGGTATGATGAAACGTAATACAGGTTCAATTTAATTTGCAATGGTGCAAGCAGATACTTTTGCGATGAGGTGTGTAACAATATACACTAAGTGACTACCTATAAGGCACGCACCGTATCTTTAGTTATCAACTCTATACTTTTTGCATTAAATCATGCCCGGGTTCATCTGTTTAAAAAAAATCAACTACAGACGGAAACATTCTACAATTGTTTATCAGGTGGTCAAGAAATATTTAGAGTATGTCTACAGACTAACTGTAGCCGCAGTTCTGTAACCGGCACCTGAAAAGAAGAATCCATCCGACCTGTAAGAGTCCGGGATCGCGGCCCTTCTTATTTAGCCAGCCGTGTGGTGCGCGACACGGCTACCTAGTTATTCTACGCGCACAAGTTTTTTATT
>LQNS02278160.1:11916981-11929161 GCA_001587735.2 Parhyale hawaiensis
CAATGTGGACTGTCAAAATTGTCACTGCACTGCAGACAGCCAGACACGCACACGCGCACCGCGCGTACACGTCACCATCACTTACCATCACCGAGAATGTCCAGGGTTCAGACTAGTGCACCCCGGCCTGTACAATACAACATAGCACGCCTTGGAGTAGCACAACCCGAGTCGGCTCCCACAATTGCCAAAAACACTGTGGCTCTGAAATAGAAATGTACTGGCTCAAGAAGGCAACGTAATAAGATAGCATGACTCTCGGTCGCTGTCAGTTTTTCCCCATTTATTTTACAGCTAATTCCATATTTTTTCAGTATATGAATGACATCTTAAGAAACAACCCAAGACCCTGGTGATCAGATTGTAACCCCCATAGATGGATTTGCCTAGGACTGAGCGGGCTCGCTTCGCCAGAACCCGGGAGACCTGGAGTGTCACTTCAAAGCCCGCTGCAGACGATAGTCTCTTGTCCTGTGTTATCACTTAACAGCTTTCGATTGCGTTGCTGAGTCAGTTTAAACCGTAAATTAGTGCGCTGCTCTCCACGTTATTCACTAAAAATTTACGATTAGAATCTGTACAAGCAAGACTTACTAAGCAGAGTAATATGACGGCTAACATTTCATCAAATTGTTCGGTAGAGATGCAGTTTGTGCCTCGATGGACACAAAGAAACATTCGAACGTCGTGAAAGCGAAGGACAAGAAACTCATCTGCAGTGGGCTTTAGGAATCGAATGGACGTTCACTGTCACGCGTCTGTGCCAAGACGCGTTGGATGAGTGGATGAGGTGAGTTCAGGCGCTGTATGGTCTGAATGGCACTGCGGGAATCACTGACGATTGTGAACATTTCCTCAGGGCGCTCATATAAAAATGCCATCGCATCATAGACTGCATACAGCTCTGCTGTGTAGACAGAAGCATTCGACTGTATATGGTGGCAAAACTCCACACCCTCTCCCACATAGCCATAGCCCACACCATCAGCGGTCTTCGACCCATCGGCAAAGAGGGAAAAGGATTGGTTATGACTTCTGAAGTGCTCTGCAAATCGATATCTCATTTCATGATCTGAGTGTTGCTTTTACAAAGTTCATATAGGTCCGTGCATACCGTAACAGATTGGATCTTCCATGGTGCAATAGGATATGGCACTTCCATCAACAAGGGATCCAGCTGCAGTTCGCGTTCAGTTTGCATATGCTTCATTCTAGTGAGAAATCCACGCGATAGTGGAGCTGAAGCTTCTTCACTCTCATCGGAGTCGCTCTCATCATGGTTCAGTCGATCATGCAATGGGTGTCGTGGATTAGCCAATATCCGAATATAAAAGTTAAGTAGTTTGATGTCACGGTAATACTCTACCGGTTTCAGCCCACATTCCGCATATATACTAAGAATGAGTGATGTACGAAAGGCACCCGTTGCAGTGCGCACTGCGGAGTTCTGTATTGGAGCAATATGCCCCTGATTGGTTGGGGAGGCCGATGTATATGCTTCACATCCGTAATCCAATTTTGGTTTCAGCAGCATAATGTACAGTCGCAGTAGTGCTGTTCTATCTGCACCCTTTTGTGGAATGAGAAAGACATTTCAGCAAATCCAGCACTTTCATGCTCGATCTGCGTAGTGTGTTGATATGATGCTCCCATGTAAGGGAGGTATCGAATAACACCCCCAAGAATTTATATTGAGGCACAGCTCGAATAGGGGCTCCTTGTATCGTTAGTGTGACTACAAACTTTGGGCAGCATCGTATTCTACAAATGTGCATCGCTACTGTTTTCTCAGCAGAGAATGTAAAACCAGTTGTCCTAGACCAGTTATTCAAGCTGCTGAGGCCTCCTCTCAGCTGTCTCTCCGCGGCTGCCAGAGTTGATGCCGAAGCATACATCGAGAAGTCATCGACATATAGTGTACTTTTGACTTTCCTCGGTAGTCCGTTGCATATAACATTTATTGCGACCATAAAGCATGTGCACGATAGTACACTGCCTTGGGGTATACCTTCCACAAGGTGTTCTGGCGGTGACAGTGTCCTTCCCACTCTCACCCTTATACAGTGGTCTCGCAGAAAGTTCTGAACAAATGTTGGTAAGTGTCCTCTCAATCCGTAGGAATGGAGTTTTCGGAGCACCCCATACCTCCAAGCGGTATCGTAAGCTTTCTTTATGGCAAAGAAAACTGCTACCGTGTGTTGCTTTTTCCCATTGCATCGCGAATATCATTTTCTATTTGTGCTGATGCATCCGAGGTACTTCGGTTTTTCCGAAAACCCGACTGTTGGGGCGTTATATGTCCATAGTGTTCAAGGTACCACACGAGGCGAGTATTAATCATTTTCTCCATCAGCTTGCATATACAGCTGGAGAGAGTTATGGGTCGATAGTTGTCAGGGTTAGTCCGATCCTTTCCAGGCTTCGGTATGGGTACGACTATAGCTGTTCTCCAGCTATCTGGTAAAGTATCTTCTAGGAATATATGATTATAATACGCTAATAAAGATGCTATAAATGTGGAATGTGCTGCCTAAAACATGGAGTACGTTATGAGGTCTGCACCGGGACTAGTTTCCGATGTGGTCCCAAGGGCGGTCTGCAGTTCTTTCATGGAGAACGTTCTGTTGTAGTCATATTGTCGTGCAGTTCGGAAATTAATTGGAAAGGCTTCGGCCTGCATTTTATGCCACAGAAAACGTTCAGGATATTGTTCTCCATTGGATACTTCCGCAAATGCTGTTGCGATAGCTGAAGCAACTTCCATATGATCCTCCAGTACCTGGCCATTTTGGGTCCGCATGACCGGAGCAGGCATAGGGTTTCCCTTGGATACCGTCAAGTGGGTTATTATGACGAGCAAGGATGATTTTGATGAAGTAGTTTTTCTGAAAACAGAGTCGGGAAGTTATGATACCAGTATTATTTAAGTATTTCCTACAACTGAAAAAAGACGGTTTCTCAAAGATATTCTCTGCTGGCCAAAGTAACTCCACTTTAGGAGAATATGAATTCTCCCCACAATATCTTTTGGGTTCAAGCAACACGATAGCAAAAAACTTCCCATATGTATCAAGCATTACGTACCATGCTGTCAATCCTTCTCCAAATTTGTATGAATATCCACATTCTTCAAACATAACCAAAAACGTATACAGGACACCAGTTAGTGGTAAAAAAAAAAAACTTTTGAGAGTCAATATACTCTACACTGTCACATCCGCCGCTGGCATATCATATCAGCAGAGACCAAACTTATGTCTCTGTTATATTTCTTTCGCGGGCCGAACCCTCATTGGTTGCCGGCAGATGCTCGGACCATGTCGGATTCTTACTACGAAATAACGTATGTCACCAAATCGAACTGGAATGTACAGAAGTACTCTGAGAGCGCACACCTCCGCCAAGCAAGACAATGTATACGAACATCAGGATTTCCTTGTTCTAATCACCAAAATTTGGTCAGTTGTGCCTCATGGCATTTCTAACATTCCCTGTATTTTTATTGCGGATGCATCAGTAACAGTTAGCTATGCTCTGACCAATATTGAAACAAACATAGTCAAACACACAAATGGACAAACATTTTACCACAAGTTGGTCTTCTGGGCTTATCAACATTTCGAACAATTCCAGCAAATTTCATAAAGATCCGTTCATAACGGTTTGAGTTACGTTACCAAGAAAAAACAGGCAGGCAAACAAATGATTGATCGGATCTTCACCAAAAGTTAATCAGCTTTTACTCCTTGCATGCCTTATAATCCCTATAAATTTCACAGATGTGCACATAACTTTCTGAGTTATCTTGGTAACAGATTAATCCAATAAAAACATAATCTCCTTGGCGGTGGTAACTACGAGGGCCATTCCAAAAGCAATGACACCTATTTTATTTTATTCTGCCCTAAGTGATCCGAGGGGATTGCAAATGGTATTGTTATGACTGAACAGATACACTTATAACCTGAAAGTTTCATCTCTCTGTTGCACATATTGAAGGTGTGATAGAAGTATTCTCCTACGCAAGGTGTGATAGAAGTATTCTCCTAGGTCACCACCGTACCCACAACAGTGTGATCCAAGCAGTGAGGCTCGGTGCGGCCGCCGTGGGGCGTAACAAACCACGGACGAGCAAGTGTTCAATGAAACTTTATTTGTATCGAGTCGGCCACCTGCGCTACTACGGGCAGAGAAACCAGGAGGAGAGCATCTAAAAGAGACGAAATAGGAAGTGAGAAGACAGCAGAAAGACACTCGTGTGGACGATCCTTTCCGAGCCTCTCCGCACGGGAAAAGACAGGACCCCCGCGGAATATAGATCGACCACCTCGATCGGTGGCCCACCTCACGGAGCAGAAGAGGAATTATAGAGAACCTAACTAACCTTACAAACTAACCTCATCAGCAGGAGCCGTGGCCAGCTACATCTCTTGCGGGAAAAGCACTTGGGACAGCCTTGGGTGCGTGAGGTCCATGTATATTCTGACAGGGATAGGGCCCGTCAGACGTTACCCCTGAGGGCTATTGAAGGTGTGGCACTCTAAGAAAGCAATCCATGTCATGATACTCTTAAGAAAGCAATCCCTGTCACGGACGTGAGTCAAAAGCAGAGATGAATAATTAATTTCATCCATGCAGAAAAATTGCACCAATCTACATTCACCGGCACCAGGTGAACATTTCCGAAGCCGATGCAGTTGATGTCAGCAGAGTTAAGAGATGGATTCGTTGATTTCAGAGTGGCGACGCGGACGAGTACGCCTCGATCAACTCATCCGTACCGATCGGCAGATAACCGTGAATGAAATGCCTGTAGAGCTGGATGTGGGTTTCAGTGCATTGGAAACGATATTGTTATCGCTAGGATGCAGCAAAGAGAAAAGGAAAACATTCCGTTTGCAACACGACAACGCCAGGCCACACACAAGTTTGAAGACCATGGAATGCATGATACAGAGTTCGGCTGGACGGTACCTACTGTTTTACGCACCGTACAGTCCCGACCTGGTACCGTCAGACTTATAAATACTCGTTCGGACTTCTAAAAGACTCATTATGTGGGCAGCGTTTCCCCAAAGCACGCATTATATGGGAAGCGTTTCACCAATAACAATGCCGTCCGTAATCGCAGACGCGAAAAACATGGACCGCCTCGGCAGGCGCTCACTTCAACGACCGAGGCATCAAGGCTCTTGTTCATCGCTGGCAAAAGTGCACTACAGTAGTGAATACAGACAAAAAAAATTCTGGAGCACAAAAGGTGGCTTGTTAAATGGTGACACTTCCGTCTTCGTAGATCTTAAACTTTCTGAGTTTTAAAAAATAGGAGGCATTACTTTTGGAACGACCTACTACATAGAAGCTGCCGCGTAAATGTGTCACACTCCGTAACCACACAGCTGCAATGTGCGAGTGCTACACTTCACAACCACACAGCTACAACACGTGTCACTCCAAATCCATGCAGCTGCAGCACGTGTCACTCCAATTCCATGCAGCTGCACCATAAAGGCGTCACAAAGACAACGTTATCATAAACGTGTCACACAGACAAGGCTACAATGTGACAGCGTCACACACACAATATCCACGCAGCTGCAACATTAATGCGTCACGAACACTGGGGCCGCACACAGCGTCACACACCAGTATAGGCTGCGTAGTTTCGTGCACGCACCTACATTAGCCAGGGCCCGTCGCTATAGGCGTGGCAGCGGTGCTAACGAGCCCAGGGCCGTAAATGCTTTGCTTTTCTTATTAGAGCTTATTGGGAGGTGCGGGAGGCCGGTAGAGGGAGCGTGTGAAGCTCGTTTGGGACGTAAATCTAGCTAGTTACTGGGTCCGGAGCAGCTAATCGATGGAGTCGCTTCTGCTACTTACGGGGACGATGCAAATTGCGTTACCAGCGAGTGGTGTCACTAGAACTAGCTAGGTACCTACCTGTTAGCCTATTACAACGCAGTGGTCTGACATAGTCGTCGCTTTGACATTCCGTTGGCAAACATATACCAGCGGTTTCGAAGCGATTGTAATATTCAGATTAGTAAACGGCTTGCTGGAAGTGTTCTCAAAGAGGATCAACACCCATGGATAGGCTATAGTCAATCGGGATAAAACGAGAAAACATCTTGGCTACGAGTATAGACTGATGTGATATTACTGTTGCTAGATGAGTTGGCTGATTTTGGTACAGACGCTCACAGCAATTGCGGTTAGACAACGCAAATAGGAGCGGTCGCAGCCTGGGCTACAGACCCTCTCTCAGAATGGGGCTGTTGTTTGTCTATCGACAGTAATGTAATCTAGTAACCAGCGTTACCACAGTAAATTCATCGATAACGCACCACGTCAATAGTGGTAGCTGCATGTACAAGTGTCACTTCCGACTGATCATTCGGTTACTATAGTTTATATTTTGGGAGCTCAGGCTAGTAGACTGGTGCATGACGAGGCGAGTACGTGAAGCGGTGCTGTGCATTACAGCAGCGATAATTAGCTAGCCAATCCACTCTCAGCAGATAGCCATCAGCCGCACAATGCAGCTAATTCCAGTGTGGGAGTAACATCAGTGAGGTCCCAACTGAAAGGAAAAAATAGGTTTCGATGTTGCACACTGCCAGTTTTGTAGTACCTGGTAACTGTGCCCGTGCTATAGGCTAGTGCCAGTGCTGCAGCCACAGTGCCAGTGCTGCAGCCACAGTACTGGTGCTGCAGCCGCAGTGCCAGTGCTGCAGCCGTAGTGCCAGTGCTGCAGCAGCAGTGCCAGTGCTGCAGCCGCAGTTCCAGTGCTGCAGCCGTAGTGCCAGTGCTGCAGCCGCAGTGCCAGTGCTGCAGCCACAGTGCCAGTGCTGCAGCCACAGTGTCAGCGCTGCAGCCACAGTGTCAGTGCTGCAACCACAGTGCCAGTGCTGCAGCCACAGTGCCAGTGCTGCAGCCACAGTGTCAGCGCTGCAGTCACAGTGCCAGTGCTGCAGCCACAGTGTCAGCGCTGCAGCCACAGTGCCAGTGCTGCAGCCACAGTGTCAGCGCTGCAGCCACAGTGTCAGCGCTGCAGCCACAGTGTCAGCGCTGCAGCCACAGTGTCAGCGCTGCAGCCACAGTGTCAGCGCTGCAGCCGCAGTAGATATTTTCAGCCTTTTCTATCAGAATCCAACAAGGTTAACGTTATTCCCGATTGCATTGGGTTTATGCAAGTGGTGTGACCACGTGCAAAGGATATTAAACGCATGTCTCCTGCAAGTTTCCACACCCTACTAACTACAGCCAAAAATAGCCACTGACGGCATAGTAAACTGAAACCATTCTCCCAATCCCTCCTCAAATGTCCGCAATAATCTGCACAGTTCTCGACCTCCGTATACGTCAGAGCGTGATGCCAGATGCCAATTTCTTCCTAAATTAAGTTAACTATTATGTAGTTATCTGGATTACCCGGTACTGTTATTATAGCCTGTATGGCCCATACCAAGCCCGCCAGGGGAAGTTAACAAAATGAATTCAATTTTATGTGTGCGCACCCGTGCAGGCGCATGTCGTAATCTGGGCCATGGCCCTACGTTGGCTACTTTATAAGACACACAACGAAGTCGTAAGAACTAGATAGAACAAAATTAACTGGATCGGCCTACAGACGAACACGTGTAGCACCAATGGCGTTCGTACTATAGTATCGGCCTCTACAGGACACTGGCGAGAACACATTCACGGACCAAAATATTAGCGCGGCACTGCACCAGTTACGCTCAGCCTAGAACTAACAAGAAAACTAGGAGCGCGTTCGTAAATATCTGTTTAAGTCAATCTCACTTGACATTTAATCGAAAATGCACACAGGAACTTTAGTGTCATCACTTTGAATCGTGTCGCAGGTGCTAGCAGCAGCCCGGTTATGCTGAGGCGACCGAAATCTCCAGTTTACGGAGTAAGACTCAGTTCATGCAAGTCTCGCACGCAACTAATTAACAGTCACCGCCGGAAACTGCAATCAACAAGTCGAAGCCAGGGCACCTGTCTGAAGTTTCGGACAAGTCAAGCCTCAAAAGCTTAATTTTGCTCCCAATTGAACACGCTCTAAGCAGCATGCAAGAAAGAACCAATAAACAGTCAGTGGTGCAGCAACAACGCGCCATTCACCTCTTAGTAGAAATAGAGGTAGCAGTAGCAGCTAATGGTAATATGGAGACTATCAATCAACCTACAGACACGTGCCGCTAGAACCGCGATCTGATCTATTTGTCCAATGGCAGTGAGAAGTCCCTGAGTGAGAATACAGAACGAACTAATGACGCAGTCAGAGCTAGCATCTTTTTCTTCCTCTCGGTGGTGAAGTGACAACGGTTCGGCATCGCATCAACGGAGGCCCGGGTTCGATTCCCCGGACGGCACGCTGCGGATTTACACTGCGAGGAGCACTCCAGCACCGAGAGGCCAGGAGATGCACGATGAGGGATCCTAAATTGCCTCTCATCACGGACTGCTTCTAATGCTCTTCACACTACTGGATCTTCAAAATTCTAACTAGAATTAAGGCAAAAAGAAAACCTCGATAGGTGAATCCATTGTACCCTGTATACGAGATAATAATGATATTTGTTTTGTTTCTTTGTTTGTTTCTTTGTTTGTTTGTTTGTTTGCAGGACTGGAGTACAGTTGTCCCCGCTCTTTTCCCATTCAGTTATTAATTTACCTTTATAATGATATAAATATATACCGTACACGGAGAATTGTAAATCTCCTGTTACGCTTCATTATTTCGCATGCAACGCTAGGAACTGTGCTGTTCTGGGCGGAGTCAGACTTATATTCTTATTCGAAGAATATTTTCTAGGATACCTGTATAGTGCGTGGCACACCTTGAGAAGTACCTATGCTTTAGGTTAAGCAAGGTTAGGTTAGGATCAGTTCGATACAGCTAGAATAGTCGCCTTACCCAACTTATAGTCATGCATATTATATCTGAAACTCAAGTACCTACCGTACCTAGATCACATACCGGTACTATACCGGCTCCGTTTATTACGGAGGCTAGAGGCACAATACTAGGTAACACAAGGTACTTAGGACCTATCTTCGTACGTACCCACAACAAAAAGGACGAGGTTCAGGTGTCGTAAGAGAGTCCCACACGTTTTACGGCCGTCGCCTTTCCGTACTAAGGCCAAAGTATCAGAGACAGGATGCTTTGTTCAGACAAGTAGCGGACCTCTATAAGATGTCATAACCGAATCTAATAAAGCGATCGTTCCGCCGGTTCACGAACTGATCCATCAGGAAAGCCTTCTAGTCTGAGACCATAACAGAGTAATTTCCATACCTCTTCAAATCGCTAAGGCGACAATATATATAACATATAAAACAGCGCTCTAGGCAATCCTCTAGCAAGCCAACAGTTAGACGGAGTTTTTGCGCGCAACTCAAGCTCGTTCCTCTTTCAGCTTAATGTTGCTGGTTATTGTAGCCATAAATGGCTCATAATGATACTTTTCTGTTTGGCATGCTGAAGTATATTTAGCGTGGGATCATTTTTCAAGGCTTTTTAAGAGTCGAGCGGTTGACAACACAGAAATTGCTAGAACAACGTTGATCATTGAAGTATTCACTCTTAATCAACCTGTGACTTTGTGGACGGTCATCAGGCAGACTTCTAGTCGCTCGGCGAAGTTCCTTGTGTTGAGGCACAGTTCCAGGCCGTATGGCATGGTAGTTGCCTCGTCCAGATCTCGAACAATTGGACAACACTCTGTGAGTAGCGAGGCACTCAAGAAAGAAAGCAAATATCTCAATTGTTTTTGTTCTGGCATAGGTACACTAGGTACTTACTGCTAGTGACGACTACGTAAAAAATCAAGTCAGGGTAGTAGAGATTTTTTTTAGTTCCTAAAGTGGACGTCCGAACTTTACAAATGAAGTGCAATAGGAAGTTTGCAAGACCCGATATAACAAGGTACTCGGCAACGAATGCTCTCCTTAGGAGTCTTCCCAGGTTGAGTGAAAGTCCAGATACCTCCGGGAGGTTGGCATTCAAAGGTGCCCTAATTCGTCTTTATCAGCGTGGAAAGCACCAATGGCTGGTGCAACTATCGCGTATTTACACGAGTTTTAACATTGAGAGACGCACACTCGGCAGCAGGCTTCATCCAAGTGACCTCGTTACTTTACAGAGCAAACCCGCAGCTCACGAGAAAACAATAATACCGCGTACCACATAGGCTATTCATATTTTTTCAAGTAGAATCCAAGTAAAATATTTTATGCCGTTGAGTTATATATAAAACAGGGAATGAATTTTCCTCTGCTTCTCCTTGCAGATTAAAAGCAAATATAATATAAAGAAAGTCGGCTTCAACTACTGTAAAGACGATCGTTCTCACGGAAATTCGGCCCCAAACACCACACGAAGCAACAGCGCTGCCTGACAGACATAAACACCCGAACAGACATGGCCCGCGAGCTGCGGACACACGGTAGCGACACACAGTGTTGCTTTGACATCTTAAACTTTGCTTCCTCAGAGTTGGCTGTAAAGAAAATAGACACCGTGGCATTGCACCCCCCCCCCTCTCGGCCTCCCACTACAAGACTACAAGTGCCTCGCACAACCCACTAAAATATTACAACAGCAATAACCAGCACTAGATACAAGTTCAGTTCTGAAAATCCCACTATTCGGTAGCAAAGAGCTCCGAGGCTTCCATCATCTCAATAATTCCGTTTTTTCGTAGTCAGTGGCGCGCAGAGGTCTGGTGAAGCCCGGGGCTAACTGAATGTCCCAAGACTCGAGTACCGACGCATAAAAGACAGCGGTACCGTATGTAGTAGTGCATATAGCGGGGCTACAGAGTCAGGGTGTGCACGAAAGAGTTAGTGTGAACGCTCAATATTACGTCACCTCCGCATAAACCGTCACCTTTTCAATTCAAGTAAATATAATAAGATATTAAATTATTTTGTCGAAAAAATATTGCAGCCAAAATGCTGCCGTAAGACAACTGAAAGTTTCCGCCGGTAAACTTTCAACGGATGATTCGATAAATTAGTTTTACTCATCCGGATTGGAGAGGGCGTAGCATTAGTGGCGAGAAACTTGGAAAGTCGTGTGATATGAGCAAGCCACTGGTCAGCTTGTATGAGGGTTTACTTATGCTTCACTATAACAGCCGTTTTGCAAACTCTGAACAATAGTTTTAAGAATATTCTGAGTACAATATCAATCAATTCCGAAACATTTCTACTCATGATTTTACTTATTATTCGCACGTTTTGGAAACTGCCGCAACTGGAAGCATCATTTGCGTATCTAACCCCGGGTATTGGAATTTGCATCATTGTCACATTTTTGTTCATCGATAAAACGTGCGTTAAATGCACTCTTCGAATTTTCTTTCCTACCTCGTTTTTCACAGTAGTCTCAGTATTTCCATCCGTGACAAAATTAATTTCGTCAATGAGCCGTAAAACCATCACATCTGCGGTATCACCAGCATGTTTGTGATTTCGAAAATATACAATTTACCTTGTTGAACCGAATACGATTTGACTCATCTCCAAGTGCGTTTAGTTGGTTTGTTTGTTTGGTCACAAGAACCTTGACTAGCAGCGTCTGAATCCGTTGATCCAGTGTGAAATTTTTCTCATATAAGACATAAGCATTCACTCATAGGACTGCTTCAGCTCGGAATCTAGAATAGGACGTTTTCGATTGGCGGCCACATCTAGGGTCACTCTCGATTGCACGGCGATTTTATTACTTCCAGGCTCCACTTCTCCGGAACATCACACTGGTGCCAAAACTTCGACTCGCTATAGTGCTTTCCAGGCGTTGACCTCTAATTAGGCCTACCGTATTTATCCTTGAGACTTCTAAACACTCAATCATACTCCGTAGCATAAAGTTTTCATGCAGCTCAATGTAATCGAGTTCCTTCAAACTAATGCAACACATGCCAAAGTTGCAAACCAAACCTCTTGCATCAGGATCAGGGTTGCGGAGTCGGATGGTTCAAGGTCCGACCCCGACTCCGACTCCTGGTCCTCCAGAATTTCCGACTCCAATCCCGACTCAGACTCCTGGCCCTCAAGATTTTCCGACTCCGACTCCTTGGTCCAACAAGTAGATATTTGATGTAAACATTAAACATGTCCAAATAATTTTAGCTAGTATAAACATATCAAGTTAAAGAT
>LQNS02278160.1:11959731-11971253 GCA_001587735.2 Parhyale hawaiensis
CAACTATGCCGATGATTCCACTTTGATGGCAGTGATACCTGCTCCTCGCCTGCGTGATGCTGTTGCTCAGTCTCTGAATAGGGATTTGTCACGCATTAGTGCATGGTGCTCGGCCTGGAGTATGAAGCTGAATGCTAGTAGAACCAAGTCGATGATTATCAGTCGGTCTCGGACACTTGTATCGCGGCATCCCCAACTGGAGATTGATGACACTTAACTTCAGGAGTCTAGCTCCTTGGAGATTCTTGGTGTTGTCTTTGATGAGAAGCTTACTTTTGAACCGCATATTAGGAGGTTGGTGTCACGTGTTTCCACTAAGATTGGGCTCCTGCGTAAGGTGAATTCCGTGTTTGGTGATAGTCAGGTTGCCCGCAGATTTTTTTATGCGTTTTTGCTGCCTGTGTTGGAGTATTGCTAGCCGGTCTGGGCTTCGGCTGCTGACACTCACTTGCGTCTGTTGGATCGACTTGTTAGTTCAGCCAGCAGGCTGTGCGCTGATACTGATCTAGTGAACCTGTCCCATAGGAGAAGAGTAGCAGAGCTATGCATGTTTTATACGGTGTACAATAATGAGAGGCATTGGTTGCATTCTACTCTCCCTGCCCCCAAGGTTTTTGGGAGAGCGACTCGTGCTGCGTGCGGAGCGCACTCTTTCACTTTGGAGGCTGTCAGATGTCGAACTAATCAGTTCTTTCGGTGCTTCGTGCCCTGGTCGGCTAAGGTTTGGAATTTGTTGCCTGCATCGGCTTTCGGTGGTATTGGCCTGCCGGCGTTTAAGTCAGCTGTTAATGGTTTTTTGCTGGATTCCCTTTAGCAGCATTTTGGGCTTCCCGTTGTCGCAAAATGCTTCATTTGGGTTGTATTACCTGTCCGTGGGAGCTCAAGCGAGAAGTTTTAATAATAATATCATTAAGAAAACGGCTAAGAAACTTGTCAAACAAAAAAGCAGGATATCCGTTATTATTAAAAAGGTCCACTTCTGAATTAAAAGCTAAATACGTTACTGACAGTTTAAATGCTCTATGCAGTAAAGTACGAACGGAGATAAGTTTGTATACCAGAAGACAGAAACTAAAGAAACTACAGCCTAGCCCAGTGAACGTGGGCTTCCGATACACAGATGAAATAAATCGGTCATTTGTTCTTTCAATGTTTAAGTCTAGAAATGGTATTTTCTTATCTACTTCACATTCCATGGTAAACTTAATGCTGCTATGGAAACTATTGCCGTGATCTAAAAATAATTGGGCATGAAAAGGATCATTAAAAATTACAAATGTGTCGTCCAGGTATCGTCTATAAAAAACGGGTTTAAATCTATTCGGACATTCGGTCAGGTACTTTTGTTCCATATTGCACAAGAAGATATTAGCTAGGGTAGGGCCAGTGGATTGCCCATGGATAATCCCTCAATTTGCTTGTAAAGTTGCTTGTTAAAGAAAAATACGCATCAGAGACTGCTAATTTTAAACATTGTAGAAAGGATTTTTTGTCGAAGCCGTGAAATAGGTGACTAAAAGCGAAAATTATTTTGTACAATATAGTAAGGATTTCAAGTACTGGAATATTTGTGTATAGTGATGCTATATCGTAACTGACCGTATAACAATTGGATTTTGCTTTGAGGCTAACGATATCATCATAAAATGAATAAGAGTTTTTTTACAGAATATTCGTTTACATAATCAATAATCTGTATAAGAAACTTTGCCAACTTAAATATGGGCGTTCTAAAAGCAGCTAAAACTAGGCGCATAGGAACGTTGGTTTTGTGAATTTTTGCGATTCCATATAAAATTCCTGGGGCAGAACCGGAGGCAAAAAGTTGTTTGTACATTTCATCAGAGATAGTCCCTATTTGTTTCATTTTGCTCAGAAATCTGTTGATTTTTTCTTCTATCCTGACTTTTATTTTTAATGGATCAACATTGCGAATTAATTAAAATTTTGAGGTATCAGAAAGGATTGTGATAATTTTTTTTAGCTAATATCGTACCATAATCGGAGATGCCGAGCTCTTTTTATTAGCAAACTAAAATAGAGTCATTGCATTGGTAGGTGTAGAATTTCTGCTGGGGAACCGACAGAAAAGGTTTTAGGTTGGATGTGTGTACACAGAAAAATGAAGCTTTTAGTTCGGTCATGGGATTCTTATCACGCTTATAAAAATTAAATATGTAAAAAAGGCCAGAAGTTAAACAATAAGACAATCGTGATTGCAGTTAACTAATATTACAAAACATTCATATTTTTTATGGTGACGCGTGATACTTATCCTTGAGAGAGTATATATATATATATATATACAGTTTCTATTGTAACAAAAATTATGACTTTTATGAGCGGTCTGAAATTGAAGATGGTGGTCAATGAAAGAGAATGAGAACTTTTCCTCCAGTGTGGTTTTCTTTCCGGTGTTTTTCGTGAACACTACATCGATATGATAAAATGTTTGTTTATATGCATTGTATTACATCTTCGCCACCTGGCGGAATGTTTCGACTGCTTAATTTGTGTTGCCTCTTGGTTTTCAATCTTTCAATATTCTAGTGTGAAATTACATATACATCTCCAGCAACGTGCGGAGCTGTTCAGTTATAACCGGTAGTAGTTGATCATTTCAAATTTATACGAAATATTTCAATACAACTTATTTACTTAATTGCTTTCAGCGGTTGCCTCTTTGTAACGAATTTCAAAGCCCTTTTTCCAATATAGTGTGAGATTTTCATGTGAATTTCACTGATCCAAGCTGCAGTATGAGACCCAATCGCTATAAATCTTTTAGGTAGGCTGGGGAATAGCTCGCCCCTTGGAGACATGTTTAACTTCATATGTGCATTTTTTCACAATTTCATAGTCACAATCCAGTCATAGGCTATTTGGGCTATTTTCCGAGAATGATTAAGTCGATCATTCGTAAGTAATTATTCACTTACAGTTTGGATAAACATTGTTGCATTTATCTATTCAATTTTTATTCTCATCATTATGTATCTACATGCTCTTCTTTCACACTTTTATTCTACATTTTATTTACCCCGTAACATATCATGGTCGGATGAGGCACTGTTTTTATTCTCACGGTACAATTTATAGCGACGACCAACTTCTAAATATGAATTTTGTTTCTCAGATAACAATGTTGTGTGAGAGTTTTTTGAGTTTTCGGCATAGGTTAAAATCAAGTTAAAATTTAATATGTCATTTCTACCCATCACGCGCTGTCGTTGTGGTGTCAAGCGAATTTAAATATGTGTTTTGGATGTTCTCGCTGAACTTCATTTACGTACTTCATCGATTTGTTCCCTTGCACTTTTATACTGTGACACTTGTTACAATCAATTGTTCGTTGTATATCGTGTTTTCATTAACTTTCCACAAATCAGAACTCGCAAATTTAGGTTAAGATATTTCTTTGATCATTGATATATATTAGTATAATTCAATCAACATTCTCGGAGTTATATTTGCATCATTTATTGTTTCCACTATTTTGATTATTTATTTTGATCTCTTGGGGGGGTGGCTCGCTTCCCAAAAATATGATATGAGGTTATTTATATGTATGTTCACTGTCCAATTTATTTCATATCTTTAACAACACGGCCAGCCTTATTTCACACCATAACAATAGTACTTACTTTAAATACAACCCTTATGAGCAGCATTTGAAAGAAACAGTACGACTGAAAATGTTGAAGACGAGAGAATAAAAATCTAAAAGATTCTTTTATAATTATTTTTATTTTTGCATGTGAAATCTGATTCCGATGGTGATAAATCGTCGCCTTCTGAATCCTGTATCGGACATAATAAGTTACCAGCAGTTGCGGCACCAAGGGCTGGGCGTAAGGAGTGGGGTTAAGTCTCCTTAAGAATTAGTCATTTCTTTATACCCGCTCCTCCGATATTGCTATCATGTAAACAACATACATGTGTGTTTGTATAGTGAATCCCCTCCACCTTGTACTACAGCGTCCCCAGTACAATTCACTGGTGCCGCCTCAGGGATAACATATACAGTAAAACATTCCATACATGCTAAAACGACGCTTACCAAATTTCCACCGGGCTATATTATTGCAGATAGCCGTAGATGACTACTTGGCCTGTCGACTAGTGCTAATTACATTCTGTACCTTATACCAGGAGATAAAATATCCAGCTGGTATGTTATTGCTTAGGACACTTTCAGAATATTGGTACCACGGTAGCAGCATGCTTACGTTCGCAGCTCTAACTCCTTATGTTGCTGGTTCGATGGGAACCAAGGCACGCAAGCTCTTTGCTAATGCATGTAGGTGTGCTGACTCGGCAGTTGTGCGTGCAGAGCGCCGTGGCGGAACTTGCCTTCATCAGAGATGAGGGGGGGGGGTGGGTCATATATAGTTCTTGGTGACCTGTGGTCGACTGCAGCCGTAATTACTTCTCTGGGGCTAGTGGGCCTATATCCGCAGCACAAACCAGTGCGTGTGGGTTTGGACTGTACCTTTACCATTATTTAACTTGCTTAAAAAACGGTTTTTCTTCGTTTTTGATAGATGCAGTCTAAATTTGAGAAACTGCTGCGACTTGCCCATAAACTGCGTCACGCTGGACTGCTGTCGCGGAACCTGTGCTGACTCGATATAATTTGTTTTTGTCTCGGTTCTAATCTTCTTATTCGACGGTTCCCGATATGGAGAGAAGGGCGATGTGATTAAGACCATGATTAGCAGGCTCCAACTGCATTAGCATTCAAGATTCCTATATGTGCTAGATGGAATTCAAGTATACAATCAGACATTCCTGAAGATCAGAAATGGACATTCTCAAATATAGTGAAAGACGTACATGGACAAACAAGTAGTACTCACCGTTCTGAGGGTAATACAGTCGCCAACACTGTATGTACTGTATATCTGCCACCGATCAGCTGCTTTAGACATGCAAACGTAAAATGAGCTCCACGTGGATCTATCGATCTTGTGTGGAGCAACTGACGCCCGGGTCACATCGATACAGCTAAAGATAATGTCTATTTATATTATATGTCCGCTCATAGAATGATTTTTAAACATTTACGCATAAATATAGGTCCTGGTCATAATTATTTAATTATAGGAAAGTGCATTGGGCCTTGTTCCATCCATATATGTCCGTCTATACTGTATTTACAAAGTTGGATTGCTATAATTGGAGGATGTTTATGGGTATGTCTTGATAAAGTTTTGTGTGCCGCGTTGTACTCAAATGCAGAATTATGTAATGAAGATTTTCAAAATTTGGTGCCCAAACATCCTTATGTTATGCGTTATCAGCTACTGAACGTAGTAGTTGTTAGAATTGAAATACAAGACTGTTCCTCACTCTTTCAGTGAGTTAAATTGTAATAATACTTAGTCGGATTGAGCCTATGTCTGACCAAGCTTTCAAATACAAATAGAAAGAATAAATAGTCGTATTAACAAAAAACAGTGAACCGATGTAGGTGGACCTTGATAGTACAGTAGCTTATTCTTCTTTTCTGTTTTTACTATTGAGTATATTCCTAACCCTATCCCTATATCTCTTGTATCGCAGGCGGGGTTGCGGAATCGGATGGTTCAAGGTCCAACTCCAGGAACTAAAGAATTTCCGACTCCTAACTCCAACTCTTTGCTCCACCTAGTATATAATGTAAATATTAAATATGTCCAAATAATGTTCCCCAATATATGAATTCATATTGTGCTAAAATAGTAGTTTTATACATTTACAATGGTATTTGGTATCATTAGCACCATTTGGGACAATAAATTTTAATATATTTATATTTAATTAATAATTGCTATGCAAAAACCTGCCTATAGGGTGGGTTGCGGTCAAATTGTGGTCTTTTTTGCCATGGTTAATTTTTTTACAAGATTTCCGTTTGATTCTTGTGCATCATGGCGCAGAATTTAGGCTATCAAATTACATCAAGTAATTAAAGTCTGGTGCATTGTATAAAAGTATTGAAAAGTTTGCAAAAAGTTTACAAGTTCTCACAACTAATCTATTTTTAAGTTGCTGTAACTCCCAAAGTATGAAACCTAGATCCAGTTGATCAGGATCATTTGAAAGGGCTTGGATTTGAGTATAAGTCTCGGAAAAATTTTACAGTTCCACCTATCTATTTTATAATTCTGTTTGCGGCTCCATCCGTCCGTGCGTCCGTCCCTGCGTCTGCACGTGACGCTTTTCAGTATAAGGTAGGGGAACTTCCGTTTGCAAGAAGCTCTGATTCTCGCTGGAACGAAGTTCAACCATAACCGTCTTATATAGCGCTCGTTGAAAAAATTTCAGTCACTTTCAAAGCAAAGATATGAAAACCATTTCACTCGTATCTTATTTATGCTTTTCATTTCTTTCATAACATATTATGTTCGCTATGCTTGTGACGCTCGACGTTTTTAATAGGGCCATCCAGCTACGTAAGTAGGATACGCTGCAAGAGAATAAAGAGGATAGTCTTGGACAGTTGGGCTCTAAGGTATTCTTTCCAGCGAATGTGCGATATCGTAGGAAATACAATGAAATCTTGAGAACAGAGGGTTAGGCTGCTTTGAGTGAAGAAATTACCACACTCGGTTGTAACTTACAGCTATAGTATCAAACAGAGCAGGGAAATGATGGGCTGCTGATCAATATCCACGGGCCCCGTAGTCGTGCAAAATAAAAAATTGAAAAATTAAAACGCGTAAGTTTATGATCGGCTAAATTATCTGTAAGCAGGGGAAAACAAAGCTTGGAGAAGCATGCAAAAATACAGGAGAACAGTGCAGGAAGTACCATTGTATGCAAGATTCACAGGTGAGAGATGCCAGAGTCTGCAAGACGAGGTGTGTTAAGTTAGACGGGGTTCGTCAGGCGGACTTTGGACTTGACGGGGTAGGTTAAATTATTGGAACTCTGCCTTTATATGTCAAACGAAAGTAGGTGAAAATATATCAATGACCTGTGAAATTTCCACGGGTCCTGCTAGTTAGTTTTCATTTGAACATTTTCTTCGGGGGGTCAAATGGGAATAGAGTAAAATTATTATTTTTTCAAATACCGTAGGCATTTTTATTTACTTGACTGCCCAATTCCTTTCATTTAAGTTTTAAAATAATTATGTGATATTAGTGGTATCCACAATACCACTAACTCATAATAGAATACAAACACAAACCAAATACTGTCACGAAACTATAACTAGAGCATTCTGAGAGTGCATACCTCCGCCAAGCGAGGTGACGGTGACAAAAAATTCAAATTGGCTCTGAAACCATAATTTTCTGTATATAGACTCCAAAACTTAATAATTTGTGCCTTTTGATAGTAATAGCAGCTTGCGTAATTTTTTTGAAGCTCTGTTTGGGGCTCTAGGTAGCCCCTGAGTTGGAGGAAATGCCACTCTAAAGGCGGACGAGACCTTTTGGTCCAACGGCATCCCTGAGAGATGAACAGGCTGGTGCCATAGCTGGGTACTCAGTCTTCCACAGTCTGCTCCTCTCTCTCTTCCATCAGGTAGTACCACCTGATGCTCTTTTCCTTTCCTTTCTTCTTCTTTTCGGCTAAAGCCTGTACTGGTGATAGCAGGGTCTGGGGCGCGTAGATAGCTGGCCGCTTTCGTAGATATCGTTACTGTCGATTCGTTTTTGCTTTATTATGCTTTACACTATCTTCGTAGTATATGGGATTCTTAGTTTCTTCTTTGCATATTTCTGTATTGATCTGTACATTGCTGTATATTATATTTTTTATTTTCTCTCTTTCTCTTTCTCTTACTTTGTGGGGATGTGGAAAGCAACCAGGCACTTGGTCGGGCTCGGGGGTGTCGTCTCCTCTATTGTTAATATTAGAGGACTGCATGCGAACCTTGCCGAGCTCGACTTTGTGACCCGTGGTGTGGATGTCGTGTGCTGCTCCGAGACATTGGTGGCTGGCAGGAGGCTCGACGCTGAGCTTGCCTTGGCCGGTTTTCAGTCCCCTTTTCGAAGGCTTTGGGGATCGGGGCCTGGATTCTGTGGAATGGCCGTCTATGTCCGGAGCTGATTCTGTGCTTACCGGCACTCAGTGCACGAATGCGCCTGTCATGAGATAAGATACGCTCCACGAGAATAGGGAAGATAGTGTTGGACACTTGGGCTCTAAGGTATTCTTTCAAGCGAATGTGCGACATCGTAGGAAATACCATGAAATCTTGAAAACAGAGGATTAGGCTGCTATGAGAGGGGAAACTACCCCACTCCGTTTGTTATATCCTACAGCTATCGCATCAACGGCAGCGAAAAAATCATGGGCTGCTGATCAATATCCATTGGCCCCGAAGATGTGAAAAAAATTACACGCTGACACGGCAATTAAAAAGCGTAAGATTATGATCGGCCAAATTATTGGTAAGCAGAGGAAAACAGAGCTTAGAAAGACATGCATAAATATAGGAGAACAATGCAAGAAGTACCTTTGTATGCAAGATTGATGGGTGAGACAGGCTAGAGTGCGCTAGACTAGGTGTGTTGAGGTAGACGGGGTTAGTCAGGCAGACTTTAGATCAGACAGGGTAAGTTAAATTACAGGACACTACAAAAGTAGGTAAAACTAGAACGCCTCGTTGGCGTAAGACCATCACCCGCTGTAGGGGCAAATTCAACGAAGTCATTTTTGATGAACGAGGCTAGGGCACAGCCCCATTTCCTCCCAGAGATTAGTTCTTCTATAATAACATAGAAAAAAAATAGAACGCCCTTTCTCCAGACGATCTGCCGCAGCAGAGAAAATTCAACGCCGTCATTTTTTATGGCCAGCCACATCTAGTTTTTTGGCATGGGTCACATCTAGGTCAACCCACCAAACTCCCTAGAAAAAATTATGAACATTGCTCAACTCCTTTGACAACTTATTGGGTGGACAGACATACAAATATATACTGTATATACGGAAATCTGCAACGAAAATATTATCACCTCTCTCGCTTCGTCCGGGTGTAATAAACATTAATTAATAGTGAAATTTCCACGGTTTCCGCTAGTATTATATTAATACGCTATATTATTACCTCCACCAAGGAAGTTATGTTTTCGTCGTGTTTGTCTGTCTGTCTGTTTGTGTGTTTGTCTGTCTGTCTGTCACCAAGATAACTCAAAAAGTTATGAACAGATTTGAATGAAATTTACAGAGTTTGTTAAATATGTGAGGAGGAACAGATGATTAACATTTGGTGAAGATATGTCAATCCGTTTGTTTGCTTGTCTGTCTCATTGTTCTCAATGCAATAACTCAAAAAGTTATGAATGGATTTTGATAAAATTAACATGAGTTGTTAGGTATACAACAAAAAGTAAATGACCAAATTTTGATAATGATCCGTTGGTTCGTTCGTTTGTCACTGTTTCTAATTTTATGCTTGTTAGCAAAATGACTCAAAAAGTAATGAATTGATCTTTATGAAATTTATAGTAGTTGTTAGTAATGTTAAAAGACATAGATGATGAAATTTTGGTGCAGATCGGTATGCTGCTTTGCATATTAGACTCATGTTTGTTATAACGTTTGTTAGCAGTGTAACTCAAAAAGTTATGAACATTATTATTATTAAAACTTCACGCCTGAGCTCCCACAAACAGGTAATACAACCCAAATGAAGCATCTTGCAACACCGGGAAGCCCAAAACGCTGCTAAAGGAAATCCAGCAAAAAACATTCACAGCTGACTTAAACGCCTGCAAGCCAATACCACCAAAGGCCGATGCCGGCAACAAATTCCAAACCTTAGCCGACCAGGGCACGAAGCACCGACAGAACTGATTAGTTCGACATATGACAGCCTCCAAAGTGAAAGAGTGCGCTCCGCTCGCAGCACGAGTCGCGCTCCCAAAAACCCTGAGGGCAGGGTGAGAAGAATACAACCAATGCCTCTCATTATTGTACACTTTATAAAACATGCATATCTCTGCTACTCTTCTCCTGTGGGACAGGTTCACCAGATCATTATCAGCGCACAGCCTGCTGGCTGAACTAACATGTCGACCCAACAGACGCAGGTGAGTGTCAGCAGCTGAAGCCCAGACCGGTGAGCAATACTCCAACACAGGCAGCAAAAACGCATAAAAACATCTGCGAGCAGCCTGATTAACACCAAACACGGAATTCACCCTAAGCAGGAGCCCAGTCTTAGTGGAAGCACGTGATACCCACCTCCTAATATACGGCTCAATAGTAAGCTTCTCATCAAAGATTACACCAAGAATCTCCAAGGAGCTAGAATCCTGAAGTAAAATGTCATCAATCTCCACTTGGGGATGCTGTGGTACAAGTGTCCGAGACCGACTGATAATCACCGACTTGGTCTTACTGGCATTCAGCTTCATACTCCAGGCCGAGTACCATGCACTATTGCGTGACAAATCCCTATTCAGAGACTGAGAGACAGCATCACGCAGGCGAGGAGCAGGTATCACTGCCACCTGTGGTTAACCTTGTCAAACGCCGCGCTAAAGTCCAACTGGACAAGGCGTGCTTCCAACCCACAATCCAGCGCAGATTGTAAAATGTGTGACACCGACAAGAGAGCGTCACAACAGCCTAAGCCAACTCTGTACGCAAACTGACCAGCAGGCAGCAACCCCGTAACCTTAGCAAAGCGACCCAGCTTACCAGCGATCAACTTCTCGAACACCTTCGACAATATGGGCGTCAGGGTGATGGGTCGATAGCTGGCCACATAGGGCGACACCGCACCCTTGGGAATAGGAGTAATATTCCCAGTTCGCCAACAACGAGGAAAAGTTATTAACCGCATCAGGCGCCGGAAGATCACTGTAAGCTTGGGGCAAGAACATCAGCCAGCTGCTCATAAAACAAAGGAAACATGCCCACCGGATCCACACCTCCATACGAATCAAGGCCATGATTCCACTTTTGATGGCAGTGATACCTGCTCCTCGCTTGCGTGATGCTGTCGCTCAGTCTCTGAAAAGGGATTTGTCACGCAATAGTGCATGGTACTCGGCCTGGAGTATGAAGCTGAATGCCAGTAAGACCAAGTCGATGATTATCAGTCGGTCTCGGACACTGTACCGCAGCATCCCCAACTGGAGATTGATGACACTTTACTTCATGAGTCTAGCCCCTTGGAGATTCTTGGTGTTGTCTTTGATGAGAAGCTTATTTTTGAGCAGCATATTAAGAGGTTGGTATCACGTGCTTCCACTAAGACTGGGCTCCTGCGTAGGGTGAATTCTGTGTTTGGTGATAATCAGGTTGCCCGCAGATGTTTTTATGCGTTTTTGCTGCCTATGTTGGAGTATTGCTCACCGGTCTGTGCTTCAGCTGCTGACACTCACTTGCGTCTGTTGGATCGACTTGTTAGTTCAGCCAGCAGGTTGTGCGCTGATCATGATCTGGTGAACCTGTCCCACAGGAGAAGAGTAGCAGAGCTATGCATGTTTTATAAGGTGTACAATAATGAGAGGCATTGGTTGTATTCTTCTCTCCCTGCCCTCAGGGTTTTTGGGAGAGCGACTCGTGCTGCG
>LQNS02278160.1:11974212-11988420 GCA_001587735.2 Parhyale hawaiensis
AGTAAGTGAGCGCTACAGTGAGACATTGGTAACCCTAATTAACGCCGGGGTGCTAGTAACTTCAGGGGAAGTCATGTACAAACCTAACTAAGATATCTAAAGCAATGGTAAATGGAGATGGTACACAAGGGAACTGCAGCTGATCACGGAGACGACCCGCCCCACTTCTATTGGGGACGAACTCTGCAGTTGTAGGACATTGCGGGGTAGGAACCTGCGACGCTGACGGATCAAGGTAGACACAGGAAGCTGGTGGATCTGACGCAGACTCGGGGAGGCTGACGGATCAGACTCGGGGATGCTGACGGATCAGACTCGGGGAGGCTGACGGATCAGATTCGGGGATGCTGACGGATCAGACTCGGGGATGCTGACGGATCAGACTCGGGGATGCTGACGGATCAGACTAGGGGATGCTGACGGATCAGACTCGGGGATGCTGACGGATCAGACTCGGGGATGCTGACGGATCAGACTCGGGGATGCTGACGGATCAGACTTGGGGATGCTGACAGATCAGACTCGGGGATGCTGACGGATCAGACTAGGGGATGCTGACGGATCAGACTCGAGGATGCTGACGGATCAGACTCAGAAGGACAAAAAGCTAGCAGAGTCACTAGAGCGTCAGGAAATGGCGTCTCAAAAGAGGTGTAGGGGAAGATTGGCACCCAACTTATGGAGCTGTACCCAGGTGGCCAATCCTGGCGCATCAGTCCTACAAAGAGAGGAGCAAAGCAAAATAAAAATAGTTAATCGAATTGCAGGGTTAAATGACACAGCACTGATCACTTCGTATAGCCCCAGCTCTTTCATGAAATTTGCAGCGATTCCATTACTTTAATCTGTTACACGAAATTATTCACATCGCGGTAACACTAAAAAATGAGAGCATGAATCCTAGCAGTTTTCGTAAGATATTTACCATTTAAGAAGAAGGGTATCAAGCAACGAGAATCTCCCCTACAGGAGCCAATGGTCCTTCAGTACTGAAGGCCCAATCGGGTCCGGCTACGTAGTTTATAAGGAAGAAAAAGGAACAGAGGCAAGAAAGGCGGACAGCGGTAGTGATTCTTCCACACCCAGCAACGTGAATATTTCATGAAATAAAATTTGGTATCGTGGTAGGTATGATACGTGCAGAATGAACTACATGTCTTTGCTTTGAAACTGACTCAAATGTTTTATTAAGAGCGATCTGAAAGAAAACAGCTGAGGTTGAACTTCCTTCCATGTATCAGAGCTTCTTACAGGCTGAATTTTCCCCTATCTATTATTGAAGAGCGTAACACACGAACGAACAACGCTATTAATATAATAGATATACAAACAATAATTAATTATCTATAATATTAACAGCATTGTTCCTACCTTTTGATGTTACGCTCTTCGTCAGTAACAAATAGCAAGAAATTAGATTTAATATAGGTTAGTTGTATCGATGATGATGATGAAATAGAGCTCGGTCGTATGAACGTGCACATTAAATTTACAGGCGATACGGGCAATACAATTGGACAATACGTCACATATATATTTCCCTTGCCCACAGGCAGTGTTAAATATAGCTTTCAAAGCAAAGGACCTGATGTTGGTGATCCAAACGGCCAGGAGTGAACAGCTAAATAACACGTGACTTTTGCGAAAGGAAAAAATGGTGATAACGGTCCAACGGGTCGCGTTTTGTATATGTATGTACTATAAGACTTGATAATATTTGTTCGTTGCTGTAGAATTTTCAAGAACCCAACCTGAAAGGCCCGCCAGACTGTGAAATTTTCACGGGTGCAGCTAGCGTAATATAATTAATAGAGCAGCATAAGTTTCAGAAAATATTATGTTTCTACTTCAAATGGATTCCTTTGTTATTTACACCACTTGGAACTGGAATTATAAATTTTGTTTATGAAATATATAAAGTGAGGATAAGTCAACATTAGGCATAGACAAGCTAGATACTCCATTATCAATGGCAAACGCATAAATTAAGCCAAAAAATATGTCTACATTTACAAAATCTTTTAATAATTTTTCAAACTCAAGACTGAAAATTCTCAATTAATTAAATAAATGAAATGTTTTTTTAATGGGATTCCGGAGTCGGGGTAGGGCTGAAAATACCGACTCTGAGTTCTAGAACAAGTGAAATTCCGACTCCGTCACCCCCTCAAACTCTGACACCCCCTCAAACCTCCGACTCCCCCTCAAATCCTCCGACTAACCCTCAAAACCTCCGACTCCCCCTCAAATCCTCCGACTCCTCAACCCTGCTTACACGGCCACTACAAGTACCGAAGTAAACACACATTCGCACACAAACACACACTTTCCTCATGCAGTCCGACGTAATGGCACTGAACTGCTTTAACATGTTTTTGTTTCTTCAGTTTTGTGCTCCGAAAGAAAAACAAGTAAAATATGTAAGATCATCAAAATATGTAACTGGCGAGCTGAGTCGAAATTAATTGCAAGTAGCTGCTAGTTAAGCTGAGCGACCCCAGTAAAGGGTACGTGACTCCTTGGGATCGAGGTTGCGACCCACCGGTGGGGAACTTTTAGCAGAGTTCCTACCACTGCACGTCCCTGTAGCCTCTTGAAAAGAAACCGAAATTGAACCATTGTCCGGCGCTCCTCATGCTACACCAGGGGTTCTCAAAGTGGTCGATATCGACTCCTAATCAGGGTCGATGAGAAATCTCTACGGGTCGATTAATACGCGGGGGTAGAAAGAGATGCCGCTAAGCGATATTTCAATGTATCGAATTCGTCAAGTGTGAGGCGCATAATCCACCTCAATCGTTGCAGTAATTAAAAGCCATCATATGAAACAAGTGTCTTGCTATAAATACGATGTATGAGGAGTGAGAAAAAGGCTGGGTCCTACCAGGGAACCAAGTAGACGTCAGCCCGAGAAAGTTTGAGCACTACTTCAGTAAAGGGTTAAGGGGATACGCTAAAGACATGCGGCGTTGGCACTTACGTGGTACACCAAAGGCGCTGTAGGAAGCACAGTGAAGTGAACACTTGGCGCGGTATGGATTTATCGACCAGCAGCGGCGCGCAACAGGTTCCGAACGCGGGGCGTTGCCAGTCACGTGTTGTTTGCGATATGAAACTCCATGGCAGATCCTATTGCGTTGCTGTCAGATCGTCATCACTAATACGGCCGGAACTGCCGGTATTGTGCTATGGATATGCAAATTTGTGTGGAACAGAACTTAATCCGATCGCTTTTTCTTCTCAGCGCAACCCAAGAAATGTCAAGATGGTGAAGAACGGAACTGCATCCGCTTCTTCTGTCATCAGAGATTGACACGCGCTTGTAAGCCATGCAAAGATGTGCAGCGTTGGCGTCACTTGACCACAATAACATATGGAACTACCCATACCGGATGACATGCAGTTGTACACTTATAATTACCGTTATACATGCTTCACTAGCAACTAACAGTCAATAATGTGTATCAACTTAATTATAGATATACATTATATCTACAATATACACTTTAATATTTTTACCTGTCACCCCTTAAGGGAATAAGATGGGGGTTATTCGAGCCTATGAAAAGCCATTACCATATCGAGGCTGCGGGGTAGTAGTACAGATCGACAGAGGCTGATGTTTTGGCAAGGCAGGGGCGGCCAGAGTCGATTCAGTGGCCGAGGCCGGGGTGTACTATCATCTCTCACGACGATTTTGCGGTCACGTGAGCTTTCCTGCGCGCTACCAAATAAACACTACCTAGGCAAACCTAACCTAACCTACCCTTACCTAACCTAACCTCATAACCTAACCTTCTAACCTAACCTAACCTTACCCAACCTCACCTAACCTAACCAAACCTAACCCAATCTAACCTTTCTAACCTTACCTAGCCTTACCTTACGTTACCTAACGTTATCTAACGTTACTTAACCTTACCTAACCTAACCTAACCTAACTTAATCAGCGATACAGCGAGCACCGCGGCGCACCAACTTGAACGCCACTCACGCGCACACGATCTGCGTAAACAGACACGCTCACATCTCCGTCGTGAGAGACGATAGCGCGGCCGGGGTAGCCAATTTGGCCGGGGTCTGAGTCGAAGACTCGGAGTTGAAGCAGGAATTGTGTAGAAAGTCCTCAAAAAATGGAATTCATGGCTTTCTTCCAAACGTAACGCCCCACCATAATATCTTTAAATGCAAAGATATCGACCAGAATTGAACGGCAATTTTTTTTGCGGGCGCACTAGTGCTTTTTATTTAATTACTCGTACACAGCAACCATTAAGGTGATACCCTGAGCGTCGGGCTTCCCAGATGGCAGAGATTAGGTTCAACACACATCAAACATGCGATGATAGAAGAGGCAGCGTTGCAAAGTAGTTTGAAACTCTGCTATTTTGCTGTCCGTATTCCTCGATTAAAGCCGGAGACTTAAATCAACTGTCACTATCCATTCCAGTCATTTCTTGAACTAAAGTAATTTCATTGTCTCAGAGTTCGCCTGCTTCCTTGGTGATGCCATATTGAGGCCCTCTTACGTGTTTCGCCGTACGTTCATACTTCGCAGCATTCGAACGCGTTACTGCGGTTGTTTAAGCTGCTGAAAAGTGCAAAGGAGGCAAAGAGGGTTTATTCGAGCCTTGCTATGATTCTATCCAGATTAGAAGAGGAACTCGCAACTATACTGACACTAGGAAAGCAAACTGGTTTCACGGCTTACCTTGCATTTTCGGCAAATCATTTAGTGCACACGCGCTTGTTTTGCTATAAGCTCGCAAGTCATTCGGATGAGTAAACACAATCAACAAACGTGGGAACGGGCCTTTAGAAACGTCTCTTAACCAAAACAAGCCTCTCATTTAATATTTGTCTCACGAAATTCAAACTACCAGTGAAACTAAAGGGTAATCGGTAAATGTTTTATTAGTGGAATTTTATGTTATTTCCTCGTGTTTTTTACCTGAATATCGTTAAGTTTAGTAGTAACAACATGCAGAAATGAATAGATTTACTGTTTTCCTGTGCTTGACTGAGAGCGTATACCTGAAAAAGTACCTCATCCCTTGGCGCAGCCACTTCCACCCCGTTAAGGACAGCAACCTCCTGATGGCTCCTATAGCCTCCATCCTAACTTTACTTTACCCCGTATAACTTGTAGGGGATTACCCCTGAGCACATAGTTGTCATCAACACCAGGAACGTTAAGGAGCAGCAGAACAAGATGTTGTTAAGCAAGGAGGGTCGACAATAGCCTATCCAGTCTCAGTGCAAGGGGGCTAAGCTCAGGAACTAGATGTTCACGGTGCTCTTTGGTGTACAGCAGGCTATCAGGAGGAGCTGGAGGTGAATCGTGTCCTGAGGAAAGCCATGGACGACTGGTAGCTCTTTCAGGATAACCTCCTGTCCTGTGCACTGTTCCCCTCAGTCACAATGCACAGGAAGGCGTATAGAAACCTTTTTCTACTGTACAACAGGGCCTTATCAGCTCTGCGGCCGAGAACTGTATTTTTAGCAGAGCTGAGAACTTGCTCAGGTCTACCCTGGATGAGGTTAATTTTGAAAAGCAGCTGGTCTTCCTCAAAGGCAATTTGCACATCTTAGGCATCAGCACTACGAGAAGTACAAAAAGAAGGAGAGAAGGAGGAGGAAAGCGAAAGAGAAGAGGTGGAAAGGGAAGAGAACGGATCGGAAGAAGATGACCAGTAGAACCTTCTGTTCGTTGTGATTATTATTACTATTTGTGTGCTATTTTCTGTATAAAATTACAACAGCACTATAGCAGTAAAAGTTTTTTTACTCCTTTCTCAATAGCTTGAACTATTTGAATTCTTTTGTACATAAGTGAAATTGTAAGATGCGCATCAAAAATAATCAGAGTTGCACTAAGATTTCTAGTAGCTCTGGCGCAGGCAAGCGCAGGGGCAATTGGGGAGAGGAAAACTGGAGCGCAGAGGCGCAGGCTCGCTACCTGTGAAGGTTGAGGCGCAAGGTAGCAGGTGCGCAGGCGCACTGGAAAAAAAGGCGTGTTCACACCTGGTTAACAGTTACACTTCTGCCATATACAATTTCAATCCTAACTTAACAGCGTCTTTATGGAAAACTTTAAAACAGTTTCTCACAAAATATTTTCTTTATACAGTTCAATCACCTGTGAAAGAAAATTACTAAGCGATAGCTGATGCAATCATTTTTGGCTGTGTAGAACTGCGAATCTTTCTCTAACTTGTTGAAACTTCAGTAATGCTATTGATAAAACGCTTATTTTCTATAACGAAATTTACTTTTGTAAAGTCAGCTTCGATAACAAAGTGCTTACAGTTTCAATACTGCCGACAGTGAAACATTCCAGGAAATTGAGGAGATGGCGAGCATCATATATACAAAAAATTAACCCATTTATTTATGGCTCTGTTTCTCATCGCGAGAAGCTAGTGAAATCTATTGCAACTGCTGATACCTCCAGCCAATATAAACACGTATTTATAAGTCAGCTACTGATGCACTGTTACCAGAATAGCCTCGTAATAGCTAATAAAATAAGGTAGTTGATTTTGACTCCAAGAAATTAGTAAACTATTCTAATGTAATGAGAAACACATTTACCAAATTGAAACGGAGAGCCATTCCTATGGGTACTAGACCACCAGTAACACTTTTGTTGAATTAGTCATAAAACTACAGTATATATTATAACACAGCCTACCATCCCAACGAAAAAAATCACAATTCTACAAAATCCACCAAGTCTATAAGGCCACCAATTTCGCAAAGTCCCGACGCCAGGTCTGAGAGTGTATACCTCCGCCAAGCAAGGCAACGGTAGTGAACAATTCAAATTAGTTCTGAAACTATGATTTCCATTGTAATAGCACTAATATTTAATCTTCTGTGCCTTTTGACAGTAGAACATTTTCGGTAATTTTCTTGAAGATCCGGTCATAACTTTCAGAATTATGCTGCTAACAAACATTCTGACAAACACTGGTCAAGCACACAAACAGATCAACCGATCATCAACAAAATTTAATAATTTTCTTCCCACATTTCTAGCAATTTTTTGTAAATTTCATAAAAATTCGCTAATTACTTTTGGGGTTATTTCGCTCACAAGCATAAAATCAAACATAGAGTTAAACAAACGAACTAACAGATCGTCGCAAAACTTTGTCATTTACTCTTCGTAATATACTCAATAACTCATGCAAATTTCATAAAAATCCGCCCATAACTTTTTGAGTTACGGCATTAAGAAACAAGAGGCTGACAAACAAAGGGCTGAGCGGATCTTCAGCAAAAGTTAATCATCTGTTCCTCGTAACATGCCAAACAATCCCTGCAATTATCGTAAAGATCTGCTTATAACTTTTTAAGTTATCTTGGTGACAGACAAATAAAAAAACGAGCAAACAGACAGACAAACAAATTGATAAAGAAACAAACTCGACGAAAATATAACCTCATTGGCGGAGGTAACGAATAAGCCAGGTTCGTATCCTGGATACGGTTTTTGGAAGGCTTCGGACAGACGGACAGATTGACGGACAAACAGCTCTCTTATATTACCTCCGCCAAAGAGCTTATGTTTTCGGCGACTTTTCTGTCTATCTGTTTGTTTGTCTGCCTCTATGTCTGTCTGTCACCAAGACTATTCAAAAAATTAAAGGTGGCTTTCAACAAAATTTACAGGAATCGTTTGGTATGTTAGAAAAAACGCATGATTAACTTTTAGTGAAGATCCGTTCATCCGTCTGTTTGTTTGAATGCCTCATTTTTCTTAATTACATTACTCGAAAAGTTATGGACGGATTTTTGTGAAATTTACAGATATTGTTAGTAATATTAACATTCATAAATGATTGAATTTTGGCGATCATCGGTTGGCCTGTTTGTGTGTGTGACTTATGTTTGTCAGAATGTTTGTTGGCAGTATAACTCTAAAAGTTATGAACGAATCTCCAATAAAATTATGGAAACTTTTATTATTGTCTGAGGGCACGAACGATTAGACTTTGGTGTTGATGTGATGTGAAGGAATTCATAGTTTCAGAACCAATTTGAATTTTCCAATACCTCTGTCTTGATTGGCGGAGGTATGCGCTCTCAAAGGGCTCTAAGTATAGTGTACATAAGTTACCTTCCATGCAAGGCAGTTATGCTTTTTCGAGCTTGTCTCTTTTTCTGGCTGTCTGGTTGTTTGGCTCTTGACTGTTTATCATCAAGGTGTCTGATGCGAGTTTGAAATTTTTCTGCGTCCAGTTCGATGAACGAAGAGAAGCTCGCATTTGAAGTTGCGTTCAAGTAGGATTTTGGAGACGCAATTTAAAGCATTGTATTCCATTTTAGTATAACACTTACTGATTGCAACAAAATCGAAACGATGGTGGATATCGAGTAAGATGTACAATTTTGTGCACATGTCTTATGCCCGGCTTATGGGTCTTTTTTGCCCATTCTTCCGGCTAATCGTCTGAATGTGTCGTTGTAAACGAGTCTGTCTGAGTGTGACTGCCAGAAAACTGGGAAAACGTTAGCCGTCTTTAGGCATTTGACATAACTTGTGTCACAAGGAAACTTTCGGTGAACTCTTCAATTTTTAATGAATTCAGTAGTCATAACGTCGTACAATTTATTTATTATTTGAATTACAAAAAAAGCATTTAGCTATTTGCTGAAAGAACACGTTCAGAAGATGACCGTAGAAACCGCCTAACGAGAGTGACCTCAGCGTTCGCATGCGCCGACCAGGTGAACGGTGGTGCTGCACAACGTTTCGATAGTTATCAGAAGAAGATCCTCGCTCTACTGTGAGGGAACGACCCACGTATGAGCCCTTCATTACAGTTACCGTCCTCCACCCAAGTGGCCAAAATACAGAATATGGGAAAAAATAGAATATTTTCAGCGGCGCATTTCAGTGGCAGATTGGCTGGCGGCAGTGTCGTCTCGAGCTGGTGGGAGCCGTGTAATCTTTCTGATATTGTGCCCTGTGTGTAATGTTGACTTGCGTATGAAGATGGCATTCAAAGTTTCAATTTCATGTCTTGGTTACTGTTCATCTGTATATTAAAGGTCTATTATAGACAAGTTCCTTAAAAATAATTTGAGAAATATGTGAAAACATAGTTTGCATTCTGTAGCATACGGACGCATAAGTTTTAAGTAGGAAAACATAAAATATTTATCTAATTTCTGCTGACAATAATTTCGAGAGTCCACGCGAAGTTTTTATACGGCCTGAGTTTTCAAGAAAAATTAGCTTCTGTCTAAGGCTCCAAGTTTTTGTCAGTAGCATAGTGTCATGTACTTCTCATCGACAAGCAGCTTTTGAAGAACAGTGTTGTAAAAAATATTAGGCAAGCTGCATCAGGCAATGCAGAATATATGGCAAGATGAGTTACATTGGATCAGGTGAGCAAGATTAACTGAAGTAAAGTTGTATCTGACGCAATTTTATTACAACATTCTCACAAGGCAATTTTGGTCGAATTTTCTGTCAAGCTCTGAGTATTAATTAAAATTTAGGATTTCCTGTATAATTAACAAAGATTTGTTCGATTTCCCGGTGTTTCATTCCTGTAAATTACAAGAATGTAGTTTTTATTTCGGTTTATTAATAGAATTGCCTGTCATTAATGCCGAAACCAAACCCTTACCAACGTTAGACTTCCTATCACATCCTATCACATCATACTACTGGTAGAACTGGCGAATATGCATGTTTACGGCAACCCTTGGGGTGCTTTGCGAATACGAGTTTATCTATGTAGAGTCCTAGACCCAGAGCCTTAGAACTATCCTCATGGCAATACTCGCATAAAACATTACCGAAAAGCTATTAGATTCAACTTCTTTTAGAGAGACGCCCAACAATAGGAGTAGTCAACAATTACTAAACCTTATCTTTTCGTTTCTTGGACAAGGTATATATATATATATATATAGCTGCTACTTGAAGCTAAGCTGTTGAGCACTGTTGCAACTCACATTTTCTCCAAATACTGTTACAATTTTTTTTTCTCTTCAAAAGCATCACGTTGTTTCTATCTCTATATACTTCGAAGTCGTGCGTAGAAACTTGTCTATAAACATTTTGGTTAGATTCATTTATTATTTTAAGTAAAGACGTTTACTAGTAATCGTGAACAATGTACAGTACTCGTAAACTGCTTTTGATGAAAATGTCTAGGTACTATTTGCAAAAGTGGAAATTCAGGTGCGAAATGTTAAGTGTCTGAACACGACGAGAAGAAAAGTTATGAGGAAATAGCAGGTCTTTAGGACGGGGCCCACCTGTGGTTTATCGAGTTGCTATACTCAGTCATAGGTCAATACTACAAGTGTAAGATGAAAATACGTTGGTCCTTAGCAGTGGTTACCAATTTTTTTGTACTTGAGCTGTCGCTTGAAGGAATTTAAAGAACTTAGCTCACTTCGTACAGAAATAGTTAAATTAGAATGCATTAATAACATATATGACATTTTCTTATTACAATAAGTTCCTCGTCGCGCAAGCGAGACTTAATTTACCGCCTGACTTCATGCTAACTGTTGAAGAGCCTCAGAATGATTCTATACTCATACAAAAATTACTTCATTACTTTCACTCATCTAAATACGGACATAAAGGCCTTATAGACGGCTTCCTTCACTCTCGCGGAGACAGACAGAGACCGAGCTTGCCAAGTTAAACCTTTAATTAATGTATGAGTTTATTTTTATTTCTAAAGTAGCACATCACATACGATGTAATTATAGCACATTGTGAGAAGTTAATGACAAGATGCAGTGCATGCAGTTGAGGTGCGGTGTTATAAGATGGCTATTTTATACTATGTAGAGACGCGTGTTGTTTGGCTGCATGTGGGGACAAAGTCTTCAGTCATAACTAGGTAGTATAGCATTTAACTTTATTGCAAGCAGGTGGTATTTTACACACCATATTGAAATCATTGCTGCTATATCTGTGATCGATGCGTCGCGCTGGTCTGTAGGTACTTTAATTAAATGTTTCAGTCTGGCTCATGTTCAGAAACTGAAGAATAGCCTGTTTGCAACAGCGATGCTCCTATCAATGCACGAAACTTCGGCGAAGGAAGTAACATTACGTTGGAAAGAGAAAAAAATATTCCAGTCGTCACCCCTATAGGTTGCCAACTCACAACATGTACGTACTTAGTAACGTAGAAGCATGTATAGTTTCGTCCGACGTACGAGTGCATTCATACGAACGAGTTCTCTGACCAATACCAGCATTGTATTTAAAGGGTCATCACTTCGTGATGCTATTGTTGAGCAGCTATCGCTTGTTTACTGTTCTCGTAGCTTGTTTACAACTTCTTTGTACCAAATAATGCTGTCCTATACATGTAAAACCGGTTTTTGTGCTGTCACTTTAAGCAGGGACTCTGCAATTCGTATTGTTCGGCTTCGATTATTAGTAACTGCACCTAAGTCCACCGACATCGTTTTGTCGGTGGACTTAGGTGCAGTTACTATAATCGAAGCCGAACACTACGAATTGCAGACCTCCCTCATCAAAGTCAAACTATTCCGTTATGGTGATAATTGTGTCACCAACTCGTGTAATTTACTTGCACGCTTCCTTATACTAGAGAAAACGATGAAACAACTTCATAGAGCATATCTCGTATCTCATTGATTACATGAGGTTTATCTGTAAGGTTTTCATCGTTTGCAATGAAGGTGCGTATACACAACAAAAGCGGAGCAAATAAACGTGAGCTCCCTGGGCCATTGTTTTGCGGACGCTGTGCGTTCGATCCGTGGCAAGCAACATTATGTGCGTGTGGCTAAAGTCATTTATTGATCAAACTCGTAGCGGGGGGAGGGGGGGCCTTCTTCAGTAGAGTTAGCGGTTAAAGTTATCTTATGAACAGGGTAGTAGTATAGGCGTTATTTTCTCCGCCGTGGTAAGCATCGCCGCCTTTCACCAATCATCGATATCTGCAGCAGCTATATGTACTTTTTAGTAGCCCATCGTGAGCGGCGCTAGTTTTAATTGTGCCAGGTTGTGGTAGTTGTGCTCCTTTTTCACTCACGGGAGTCAATGCCAAATTTTGCACTCACTCGATCGGTATAGTCGCACTGTTCTCAATAGCGGCAAGCAAAACTAAACATAAAGGTAGCGGCAGCAAAGCTACTCTAAAGGAGTAACATAGGTCTTCTTCTGTTTCGAAAAGCTTACGAGCTTTTACACTAATCATGGGAGGGCATGCTCGATTGGTCCCCAAAACAAAGCCTATGAGGCTTGACTTATTCGAACCTTGAGGCAAGTATGCTGGCCTCCACCGGCCTAACTGAGTTTCAGGCACTGACCCTCAATAGGTTACACTTGGAAACTCAATATTGCTCCGTAAAATGGAGCTTTGAGCAAATTCTACGTAATTAGGCTGCTTTTAAAATTTGCAACACGTTTCAAAGTGACAAATCCAAGGCTTCTATCTGAAGTGTCGGATAAATCAAACCTTAAAAGCAAAACGCTGGCTTCCAATAGAACGTGCTCTATGTCTGCATTGCTTCTTTAGAATGAATCTTGAGTATTATACATTTGGCTTAGTTTAGCTCAACTTGTTTGTATGCCGCAATGACATTCCGTATTGACAGCTCCGAAGCACCGGCACTTATTATTTGATCAGGGCGTCAGTGTGCAAATAGGCATGTCGATCTTGCTTCAGCCCCAACCATGCTCGTTGTAAACTCATTTTTGTAATGGATGCAGACGAGGAAGAAAAAACTAAACGAAAAACAAAGAGCACGAGCGTGGATTGTTAAAGTGGATCGTATCGTAAGATATCACCTTTGCAGATACGTATGATTCCTTCTCTGTAAATTATACATAGTGTATATTAAATGATAAAAATGCTCTTCATCTTGCTCACTCAAACTTGGTGAAAGGCTGTGTATTTCAATTTACTCCAACGTCACTATAATGACACCAGTGGCAGTGCAAGGACACTGTGCTGCTATTGCACTTCTTACTATCACGATCGAGTCACGATCTATTGTCACATTTTATCCTATATAATCATTCTATGTTTGGCAGCACACCTACGTCTTGATACGCACATAGAGCAAAATATAAAACGGAAGCAGTTTTTGCCACCAGATGGAGGACAACTCCTTATATCTCCATGAGCTATCTAAGCATAAAATGATTCCATCAGATATTTCGGGTTTGCAAGCTTAGGGTTAATAATGACGTTGCCCAGAAAATTTCGCACCCGCGTCTCTTGAGGTTAACTGAACTGGCTCATATCCTTAGAAATAATTATTTCATAAGCTGATAATAGCTGCTCCTACACGTAGCACTACGTTCTAAAATCCGTCACGTACCTACTGAAGCAGTTAAAAAGCCTAAATTATAGTATTATAAGTTATTTTTTTGTTGTTATGAATACGCAAACAAGTATTGTAGCTATTCCGTCTCGTTATCAATCACACCACTCCATATACCAGCACTAATTTATGTAATTAGTGCTGGTGTTGCCTCCTCTCCCTGAGATACATGTTCGGGCGGGGTTATGCTTGCGCTTCCTCCGTCATGTAACAGGAGACGTGACTCATTTCCACCCATTTCCGTCACAGCGTTATTAGGGTGAAAATTCAGATTTAGGGAGGTCCATCAGATAAGCTATCCTTCAGTTACCAAATAAATACATTAGTTGTTTTATACCTTGATGATTTTGTCATCACCCGTGAGCGAAGTGAAGAGCCGTGACAATGTTTTCGTTGAAGATTTAAGTATATATTTTTGTATGTTTGTCTGTCCACCCAAGATGTGGTAGAAGGAGTTGATCAACGTTCATAATTTTTTGCTGAGAGTCTAGTTTACCTAGATGTGACCCAATAAAAAAATACTACAATTAGCTGGCCATAAAAAATGACGGCGATGAATTTTGTTGTCTGTCAACACACAAAAAAAAGGCAGAAGGACTTGAGCCATCTATACTAAGAATGACCGTCGTGTGTTTATATATAATAAATATTTTTATATATATATTTATATGTTTGGTGCCACGCTCTTAACGAAATAGATAGGCGGAAATTCGCCCAGATTGGAGGCTCTGGTGCTCCTTTCAAGCTCCATTGAAAGTGATAGGCAGAAAATAGGCCGGGTTGCAGAAGATGGCAAACGTATCTTAAGTAGGGACAGATGAAATTCCAACAATGAAGACATCGCAGGCTTAGTCTGATTTG
>LQNS02278160.1:12017866-12029410 GCA_001587735.2 Parhyale hawaiensis
CCTTCTGGGCATAGCGTTTCATAATCCTATCAACTCGTACGGTGATTTTTCGAGGGCGGCCTGCAGATACCGGTGATTCCAGCTGTTTCTTTTCATCATAGAGCTTCAAAGCACGAGAAACAACGCTCTTTCATTTGTTTACCTCTCTTGATATGGCCGAAAGAGTCATTCCTGAGGACCTGAGCTTAACAATTTCTTCCCGCAGCTCAAGAGTAACTTTCACGTGAGGTACCATGTTTCTAGAATGGTGTAACCGTAAGAGTGGCAGTTTTAGAAGTCATGTACACGAAATTGAACGTTGCCAGATGATCGGGGTAAATGTGAGAATGTTTTAGAGACGATCGTTCTCTTATTTTGCCCTGTTCAATTTTTGTTATTGTTAGTTAGATTGCTCTAATGTATTAAATATAGTTATGTTTGTCCTGATATTTTGTAGAAATATGTTAAATACATTCCTTAAGGCCCCATCAAATGATTCATTACCTTACTCTACATGGTTAAACTTTATTTTCCAATAATGAAAATCGTTCTCTTATTTTGCCCGCTAGTGTATAGGTGCCATGTGACTAGCTTGAGTGAAAAGTACCTTTTAGATTGTATTTCCATCTGCGAATTGCTTTATAAACGGAATGAAAATGAGCCTTTTTAGAGCAAATTGTGACAGGGGATGAAAAACGACTTGTTTACCGAATGTTCTGAAAAAGCGACATGAGCCTCCCTTAATTAGCCTCCCGAAAAGCGAGTATTCGCCTTGAAAAGTTTTGCTTTGTGTCCAGTAAGATTGGTAAGGAATTGTGTTTTATGAGCTTCTCTCAAGTAAGCAGGCAGTCAGTGAGAATACTGCTCCCAACTGAGCGAGGTAACAGCAGCAATTCAAGAAATATGACCAGAATTGCCCTCCAGGAAAGGTGTTATTTTCCATCAGGATAATGCAAGACCACACGTTGCATCAGACAGCAGACGGAAATTGCTGCAACTTGGCTGGGACGTGTTATCCCATCCTCCGTATTCATCAAAAATTGTTACTTCGCATCTTCACTTATTCAGGTCCTTGTAGAATAGTTTTAATGGTAAAAACTTCAATTCCTAGCGTAACTTGAAAAAACCCATTGCCGAATTCTTTGTAATGAAACCAACGTAATTCTGGAAAAAATACATTTCCGAGTTGATAGAAAGATAGAGAAAGATTGTACAACATAATGGTTCATATTTAGTCGATTAAAAATGCAATGATCTACATTTTTTACTTCTTCATTTCCCTTAAAAAATCGGCTCGAACTTTCCGGGCAACCAGGTATTCACAAAAACGATCAGCATGATCATGGATCCACATGGATCCGCATCCTTCTTCCTCCTTGTATGTTCATCTGACTCTCACGATGCCCCCCCCCCCTCTTGGGTAACAAAGATCATAGTATTGTCACTGTCTGCAATCGCATCCACTGATTCCAGTATTAAAAAAAAAAAAACTGCGAAAACGTCTGGCACTGTAGCGGAAGACATTCAGCAGAATTACTTTTAAGGCTGAGTTCAGTCATATCAACGCGTTCGATTATCCACTCGTCCAAAGGTGTCGTTGTACCCTAGAAATAGCAGAGAAGGGCACAGTTTTTTGAGCTCTATTTCATTCTACATATGAATATGTATCAGCGATTCCATAACTTGCCCGGTGACACTTGTGGCGCACAGAAAGTTGAGCTGATAATGTCAACGACGCTACAAAAACATTCAGACGAGTGCATGAGTGAACGCATTAAATGAATGAAGTGTGAACTCCGTCTGATCTCAGTTGGACTCGTTCAACTTCTGGTCGCAATGGCAAGCATTAAGCTCAAAGACCTATAATAAGTAAACTCCTTTTGTTGTTACCAATAACGCATGAAAGGAAATGAGGTTGGCAGAAAATAACCAATCACTTTAAATTTTCAAAAGAAATCGTAGGTATTAGACCATCAATAAAGATTGACAAGAGGAAAGTTATTGCTGAGTGGCGCCGTAACTTCAACTGCAAACCTCTCGGTCGACTGACGGCACGGGCACGTTCGATTGGGGGCCAAAATTGGCCTCCGAGGCTTCATTTGTTCAAAACTTCACGCAGGAGCGTTGGCTTCGACCCTCTGAATTGAGTATCAGGTATTGACCTTCAATCGGTGGCTCATGAGGTTTCCAAAATCTTAATCTTGCATCATAAATGGGGTTTTCCGTAGACTACGTCTGGCAATTGCAACACGATTCGAAAGGACAGAGCCGAAGGTTCTGTCTGAAGTTTCAAACACGTCAATCCTCGAAGGCTTAATATTGACGCCCAAGTGATCTCGCTTCATCTCTAGCTGCCATGCAGCAGCAGCATCAAATTTTGGTTATTAAAACCAGCGCCTTGTTTCTTTCTTTGGAAATTTGGACAGCATATTTAATAGCCCCTCTAAAACAGTGCTACACTAGTCGTACAAAATTTACTATTGCATCAGGGACACAATATCCATATCGCACCGAACTATTCCTGAGGTTTAACACGGGCTCATGCGCCACTAGGGCGCGAAGTACGTCTCGTTTCAAATTATCAATGATTTTTGTCTCGGCTTTTCTCCGGTAGGTCTCAGATTCTAAGTGGTCAGTGCGCAACAGACAAGATAAAAAGGCGCAAGTTTTGCATCTACAACCCCCGGACACGGCTGAACGCTTTCGGTCAGCTGCGCCGCGCAGGGGAATGAAACGAAAAACAAGAAGTCAGAAGTCTAGAGGGGAATATTGGGCGGCTATCTCGATCAGCGGCCCACCTCCCGAAATAGAAGGGAAAGTATTGAGATACGAGAGCCTGCCTAACTTTATAAAGCTCACCTCGTCAGCAGGAACTGCGGCAAGCTGCAACATCCCTTGCAGCGTGAGCATTTTATTTTCTGCTTAAGCGGTCGCTGACCTTTGTCCAAAGTTTGAGATAGCCTAGCTAATTTGCAACTACAGCATTTACTCCTTGAACAGTTTCGAACAGCTTCTGTTGCTTAGAGAGAGTTTCAATTTGCAACGACAAATATTATCATATAAAATGATTTGTGCAAAGACATAAAGCTTTATATGGTCATGGTCACAGAAGCTTTTATTCCGATATTGAACATAAAACGTTCTCATGTGACGACTCCCTTGTGCAGCGGGTTTTACAGATTGCTGCTGCGAATAGCACCTTTCCAGTACACTTCGAGGCCACGTGCCCATTAATATGTCACTGTGTCCTGTGTCGATGTGCCGGCGCGATATTGGGGGTCCTCAATTACTAACTATAAGGAACATCAAACTATGTGGCGTGAAACGTGCACTGGCTTCCACTGCTCTCTGTACTGGCAGGTGTCAGCCGACACGGGTCACTATGCATTACAAGGGCTCCCAGCTGGAACAGCGTCTTGTCACTATCAGTAATAGTCTGTAGGCAGATCTTCACTATTCTGGGATCTCACTATCACAGGTAATCGGGGAAAACTTCACAGGCCACTGACAACTGGGGGTTCGGCATAGTAGCGGGTAGTAACACTCATTTACTAACAATGCTTATATTTAGTCACTTCAGTACACATATCTCACTCGCAGATGTTCTTGCAGTCTATAGCGATTAGCTACGCTATATCAATATATCGTAATACTATTACAGGCACTATCACAAGTCTCAGTATAATACTCTGTGCGGGATCTTATACTGTACATAAAGATCACTAATCATAGCGCATTATGCTAGCCCGGGTCTAATGTCTCTACGCATAAGCACTCCGAAGAACCGACCTTTAAGGTAGACAGGTCATGTATCAGTATAGCCCATGTCTCATTGCATCACACCGGAAGCACCAACCGGGCTGGCAGTCCGGTGGCGGTAGTATGTCTGTCTATTCCAGCGCTGATGATAGCTTTATAGCCTCTGACGGGCGTGTCACATCTTTGGTATATTTGCGTTGTCACATCGACACTCAATACAATTAAAATATCAATTTATTTCAGCATTAGTACAGTACTTGATATATCGTTTCCCATATATATGTTTTGCTAAGATATCATATATTCCTCCATAGAGACTGGTCTCTTTTTGGTAAGCAGTAAGCAAGAAGTACAGTACTATAAGATTACTAACTATTACGCTCGGTAAAATGCTTGTGTCTGCTTATATACTTTTGGTTAGGCCAGCTATCGGATTGGTATGCAGCTGCACTGTACCCATGAGAGCTAAATAATAAGGGCCTAAGGGATTTCTTCAAAGAACCCGAATCCTCTAGAAGCAACGTAATCTTCCAGGTCAGGTTAACCTCTCAAGGGCGGTGGCTCGTTAGTGAGCTTTTTGAAGAAACTTTGTGATTGGATACAGACAATCGTGTGGGGCTGGAGTATCCTTAATATCTCCCTACGTTACCCAAATTATGCTACTGTCTTGGAGTAAAAACAGGCACAGTGTAATAACTGCCGCCGATCTGTTACCTTTATCTTAAGCAGGCCGCTGCAACCGCTGTTTTGTGCCTCGGTGGAAACTATGCTCAGTCCATTTTATCAAGGCAGTTCGGCCGTCATCAAATTCCTCTATTATTATTAGTATTATCAAATTGTGGGTTTTCCCGCTGTATTAGATACAACGACTACATAACAGAGTTCCAATTTTGAATGATATAGTTTAGAAGTTCAGTCGAACTTCGACGAGTTCTATTGGAACATTCTTGGAAAGGTGCACCATGTCTGGCAGGGAATAAGGAGCAAGCATCTTCAACTCCAGACGGCTCGGCCGAATGAAATCGCTCAGCTGCGCGGCGCAGAGAAGGAGACGAAAAACGAAACGAGATGAAGACAGAAGAAAGCGAACACTCGTTCATTGAGTCCCTTCCGTGCCTCCCCCCCCCCCCTCACACACGAGAGCAGATAGGAGTCCCATGGAATGGGTCGCTTACCACCATTCGGCGGCCCACCTCGCGGAACAGGAGAAATGTAGAGAACCTACCTAACTCTACAAACCTAACCTTCCCAGCAGGTACTGCGGCCAGATGCTACATCCCCTGCGGAGAAGGCACTCCGGACCCTTGGGTGCGTGATGCCCAAACATATTGTAGCAGCAGGGGAAGGGCTCGCCAGAATATGCCCCTGGGGGCTAAATTCCTCTAAAGCGTTGCCACTTCTATAGGTATTTCTAAGATTTTTGTTCGGCCCATATTTTAGCCTCGCCCACTACCTGTGTATGGAGAAACCTCAGAAATACCCACAGAATTGGCACAGCAATAGAGGAATTTGATCACGACAAAACTGCCTTGATAAAATGGTCAGACCATGGCCGAACTACGTGTGTTAAGGTAGTTCAGCCATGGGTTAGACTAAATTTTGTCTTCTTACATTTGTGCTCTGTAATACTACAAAATACTGCCAAAATCAATGCTTCGTTTGAACCCAATTCTTCAAGCTTTTGGATACAACATAATTTTAGATTTACCTAAATTAGTTAACACGAGCCTCCTGGGGTCACCACGCCTAACCCCTTTTCACCATTGACTAAAATTGACAGTACCCGAAATTTAAAAATGAAAAAAAAAAAACAGACCTACGTTCGCCTAACCTACCCGATATTAAACCCCAATATAGTCCAACTTACCAGACATTAGTTCGGGTTTTCCGACAGTACGGCCTAAAGAGAGCAATTAAAAACGGAAAATGCGGACAACCGTCAAGCTCCAGCGGACAAGCTCCAGCGGACAAGCTCCAGCGATTTGTTGTTCACTCTCAAAGGGAAAAAACTTTGAAAAAAGTTCACTTTGGAAATTAATGGGTAAAATGGCACAGGATCAACCGAATAAAAGGTTTCCATCAAGATACTGCAGTGCAACCAATTGCAGTAACCGCAGTGTTCAAGACATCTAGAAAAGGACAGAAAACCCCGTAAGATTCCTCACGTTTCCTGATCATATCAAAAAATAAAAAAAAACAAGAACGGTGATCATATAGCTTTCAGTGTTGACGTGATTGCCCAACGTCAAGATCTAAGAGTTGACTACTCTATTTGGTCTATAAAATTGTCATGAGAATCCGCTTCATCAATTGTAGGGTGGATAGCGTGAGTGGACCTCGTGAATTCAGCCTAACCAGCACTGTTATACTGTTACTGCAGTGCCTATATCTGCTAAAATATTGATTGGCTAAATTGTCGAATTACTTTATTCGATTGAGCTAGCTACGATTTTTGTATACGGTTTTTTAGATTTATTTCAGATGTTAAGAATGACTCATAACTTTTGGGATAAACTGCGTCTGGTTTTGGTTAGGTTGAATGCACGTAGTAATTTTATGCCTTGCACACTTCAATTATTGTAGCTCATATTACATATGATACTGACTGAAATTAGCATTCATGGAAGCTACTACCTATATAGGGTGTAACTTCAACTTCTGACAAGCGTGCTATGTAAAAAATGCTGAAATAATCGTGCCGCTGTTCCGTTACCTACAGATATCGTTACCTATGTAAATAAACAATGTAACTTTTGGTACCTATTCTACTGAACATCATAAACGTAAGGCACAATTGCTTCAAGTTTATCGGCGAAGTTCTTCAACATGGCTAGGATACGCAACCTCGATCGGCAGACTTACCTGTACGAGATGTCAAATTCAGTTGACAAAGTACAGTATGATATAGTTCCCTGAAAGCCAGAGAAGAATTTTAGTTGGTATCTTCTGTCATCTCGTGGGAGTTCAACAGTTGCCGAATAAAATGCAAAAAGATGCGAAACTTTAGCTCATATTTTCAAGGCATTCCAGAGGGTATGTGTACATGCTACGTTATAGACGTTCAGGATTATTTCTATAGAATAATACGCATTTTTGGCCTTCTACTGAACTACTTTCGTCGAATGAACTCAATATAATGCATCGAGAGACCAATTAAGTCTGGCCATGTTGAAGAATTTCGCGGAGAAATTTGAAACCATTCGCGCTTCATTAGTTTCCGCCAGTACGATCCTCTTACATAGGTTGTGCCTGACTAGACGCAGGTACTGGGCGGGACTATAAGAAATGCCGGTAGAACTGGCAACGCCGTCGAGAAATTTGATCCCGCCCAATTAAGCCGCCTTCGTAGGTTGGTCAGACCATAGTTCAAACTTGTGTTGTGTAGCCACTTCGGAAGCCTGTGAATCCTGCTTTCGCCATGCTAAAGACATGTATTATGACTATGAAACATGGATCCCAATGTATTGATACTATAGGACAACGCACCGGCTATAGATAGAACAAACTATTTGTGTGTTATGGTTTAATAAATACAGCAGCTGTAAGTTTGCTTTGGATACACTTTTATTTTAAATTATGGAGATCGGTAGAAACAGACTCAGTTGTGCTAAACATTCACATGTAGCTTTACTACTGAGCAGTTTATGACTACAAAATGATGAAATTACTCTGGAATAACAGGTAAAAAACGACACTATCTACTCACCATTAGCAAATGTTATGATCTGCATAGGCTATATCAAGAGATTTCGTTGAAAGTAACACCCATTAAAAATTTTACGATTCACCTCAGTCTGTCTGTATCCTTCTGCCCACTAGCACCACTACTAACAGTCAAACTAGATGCTGATTATTATTAATCATGAACTGTTGTCTTTACTCGACTGAGAGTGATAATTCGCCAGCACTCCCTGTTTTGGCCAATCCTCGAGTGTCATCTAGTCTAAGCACTTTTTAGAAATTGGATTTTTAAACTCTGCTGTGGGCTACGTTGTTACCTAGTTCCTTTAGGTGCGCCGGTTCCATTGCGCACTATCTGTTGAAATAAGCTAAATTGGTTTTTGGATGACACGTGGCCCGAAACAATACTTTATTTAACAACTTCGCATTAAAATTAACTCATAATTCTTCAGGACGATCTAGCTTTAATACATTAAATGAATTTCCGTAGCATTTCATTACACAATAACATATCTATTGTTTGCTATGCAGCTAGTAACTGGGAGGGCAATGTTTGGACATAATGCCGCCTCTTTGCAAATCTGCGCTCCTATTTCTAAAAATCTAAGGAATCAGCAGCTGTTGTACGTCTGAAAGTTTGTGTTCATAAGTAAAGGGAAATTAGACTCCTGGGCGGCGTTGATAGAGTGTGTGAATTAAGAGCAGGTGACCGAAACTTAGTCAGGTCATACAGTATGAGACAACTTAATGCTTCGTACATGCTCTTGGTTTTATATATTAACCCTTAAATGGTTGATTAAAAATGCTTTCGTATAAATAGCATTACGAATGTGCCTCCCCCCCCAAAAAAAAAAAAAAATCACTTGCTCTGCAAGGATTCTTCAGTACCGGCCACCCAATCAAGACCCTATACGCTGTACACGACCCGGCAGTTACTGCAGCGTCGCTCCATCATGAGGTAGCAGCAGATCAGACCAATGGGGAAGAAACAGATGGCAAGGAAAATGCCACAGCAAGTGGCTTTCTTGCTGAGAATACCAATCTGAAAAAAAAATATATATATGGTGAAAGATCTCGAGAGGCTTAAGTTACCGGTTACAGAGAAGATGCAGTTCATTTTTAAAAGTTTTTATTTTTTGATTTTTGGTATGAATGCTTCCAGCTCCTGCTGGATCAACGGGGAGCCGGTAAATGCATCGTAGGTATATTCACAGAACGGTGAAGTTCTCGAACATCTAGATTGATTTAATGGTAGCCTATATGTTGGTTTGTAATTACAAATCGATTCGATTACTGATCGATATAATAATCGATATACAATTCCATGAATTTGCCAAACGATAAACTTTCCGTTCCATAATTTTGACATTCTATGAATTTACCGCTATAAATTTTTCATCGGTGAATTTACAGTGAACCTAAGCCGACCACAGGGGTATGTTGTAATCAGACGCCGGTGTTACCCCCACAGTGTGACACGTGCAGCAGTGAATGCAGCGTGCGATCTCAGCGCCCCAAAAAAGTATTGCGGAATTTACGGCAAGCTTGAACATATACACTTGTGGCGGAACCTTATTTTGGCTGCATTTTAGGATGAAAAATTGAGATACTACTCAAAACGTTCTTCAAGCAATGCATGGTAGTTTTACATTTTGTGATACTAATTATTGAGTATCATAGTCGATGTTAACAAATGCAGTGTCACTCGGCTCATAACCTTAAATTATAGGAGGGTTGTGGTCGGTGTTACCCAATGTGGGTCACATTGGAGGCCGGTGTAGCACATGTGACACCGAGGGCCTGATGGCAACAGGCCCCAGACGTATTGCTATACCAGCGTGACGCTAAGTTCAATTCAGGCATGACGTTGGTTCCCTTAAATCTTTACTGGGAAATGAGCCCAACATACATCCCCAGTCATCGGTCAGGTACACTTGGTACAAGACTCATTGTTGTTCTTGGCTATTGACTATCATTATCACAAGCTACGACCATCATTTCACAAGCTACGACTTGACATAGCAAACTTGAGGAGGGCTATTCTCCGCCTGTTCCATTTCATAGTAACGCCAAATTGGATTCTGTCTGAAAATCAACCAAGGACTACCAAACTAGTCTTCAAAACAGTACTAGTAATTGCTTTCAAACGTCTGTAATAATGTGACTATGTACATACATAAAGCTGCTGAGCAACGGCTGGCGCTAGCAATATTCTGTTTTACTTCTCAATTTGAAGAAATAATTTCACAAATGCATAATATTCAGAAGTTGAGTCTCCGTTTTCACAACAAAGGCGATATCACTGAAGAAGAAAGAAGAAACATATAGTATGACGATAGACATGGGGAACCCATGCACAAGGGTCTTCCCACACAGGATCAAAGCCTATGGGAACAGCAAGTCGGGAAAGAAGAGGAAGAACAGATGGAAGAAAGATCAGTCGGAGGATGAGATGGGAAGCAAGCAAAGTGGGCACGGAAGACAGACGTCCCGAAGGCCTAGCTAATGGCTAAGGAAATCTACACGAGCCTGCTGGGGTCGCCGCGCCCCATAACATACGATGGGCGACCCTAATTAACCTAACCCTATGGCCCATCCTATGCTCTGTGAGGGACACCTACTCAAAATGCATGTCAGGGACAAACAACTACTGATGCTACTCGATAGACCAACGTTTCCCTACAGTCCCACAAGCCCCTGAGAATGTCAACATGGACTCGAAACTTTTTTTTTCTTTTTTTTTTTTGAGAGAGAGACTGTAAGCACCTCGTAAGAGATCAAACCTATGGTTCGAGTTGATAAGCTAAAGATAGTAGTTCTATAATATTTACAATAATATTTGACATAAGTACTATTTGGAACATTAAATTTTCATATATATTTGTTCTGATAAGTTTTCGGTTCTGCTTGTTGCATAACATGGCGCAGGAATTAGATTATCAAATTGTATTATAGTTGCAGGTAGTAGTTTAAGCCTTCGTTTCCGCATGAAGATGATGTTGCAGAGGAAAAATTAGGGACATAATTTTAGTACGTGGAGAGGAACAAAGTCAACTCATATGAGTTTTCCCATACATTATCAACGAGTATGAAAATAGTAAGTCGGGAAAGAAGAAAACTACAGAAGTAAGAATCTTCATTAGGAACGTGAAAACAGAAAGATGCAAGGTGGGCACGACAGACGGATGTCGAGAAGGAATAGCTAATGGTTAAGGTAATCTGCATCTAGATAAGATGGGCTAAAATTACTAACTTACCCTATGGCTCACTCTATACCCCCTGAGGGGTGGATACTTTAGTAAACATGTGGACACCTTGCACAAAATATTTTATAACTAGTGGACCCGTGCGTGAAAAAATTCATGCAATAATGTATTTGCTTAATATAGGCCGGTGCGGAATTTTCTTTTCTTTAACTTGCTCCTTTATCAAAAGAAGTTTTTGGTAACACTTCTTCATTGATTGTACTTTCCTTTCTAAAATACATATAGAGGAAAACGCTATGACGGCAAACTCAAATTATGGTATGAGATGCGTGCTTTCTACTGAGCAGTGCACTTCAGTTTGTCTTCAGCACACTCCTTCCCTTCCTTAGATGACATGCAAATAAAAACTATATTAGTAAGCACTGAAACATCACTGAATTTCATTTCCGCTGCGTATCCAGAATACACGGTGAGATAGCTTTAGCGTAACAAAATTTTTGCGTCCTAGAAGTTGGAATAAATAATTGTTATGTCTACTGCACCGGGAAAAATTGGTTCCTCTGCGCTTCTTTAATTTTCTACTAAATGTGTACAGCATGTGCACAGCATGTGCACAGCATGTGCACAGCATGTGCACAGCATGTGCACAGCATGTGCACAGCATGTGCACAGCATGTGCACAGCATGTGCACAGCATGTGCACAGCATGTGTACAGCATGTGTACAGCATGTGTACAGCATGTGTACAGCATGTGTACAGCATGTGTACAGCATGTGTACAGCATGTGTACAGCATGTGTAAATGTGTGCAGCATGATTTGGAAATGGATTCCTGGTGTTCTAGATGGGGGATATGCCTAAATGCGGGCAAGACTAAGACCATGCTCGTGTCCAGGTCGCGTACAGTGGGACCTCCTTC
>LQNS02278160.1:12032358-12050649 GCA_001587735.2 Parhyale hawaiensis
GGGAGGGTCTGAGTTGGGAGGGTCTGAGTTGGGAGGGTCTGAGTTGGGAGGGTCTGAGTTGGGAGGGTCTGAGTTGGGAGGGTCTGAGTTGGGAGGGTCTGAGTTGGGAGGGTCTGAGTTGTCTAGGGGTCTGAATTGACTTGTAACCCCTTTGAACAGGGATAATATTGCTGGAGAAGAAGAAGAAGAAGAGAAAGACAGTAAGCTAGAGCGCTTCGTTGACCATCTGCCGAATTTATACGTCGTGACCCCAGAGAAAAAAGTTATAAAATCGGACTCCAGAAGCTACACACATAGTGAACCGCTTTCAAGAAGTGTTCAAGTAAGAAGTGTTCAGATGAAGGGATGAGGATCAGCCGTCGCCATTTTCTGCAACCTGATCATCGACTTACAAAATCTGCTATCTGGCTTATTTTCGGCCTTTCTTTTTCCTTCAAAGCGGATACGATATCAATAAATAAATACCCGAAGCTTTATATTATACAAGGGTTATCAAAGACAATTTTTGATGAATGAATTAGCGAAGCTCATTTTCGATAAACGATGCCCCATTCACTGCTCATGGTACTGCCGAGTTCATTATAATGATAGGTGTTCATGCTTCTTAGTCAATAAATCCAGACACAAACTCAAATTAGCATGCATTACGTTAATGTGTCACACTTACCCACACACATACATATAGCCTCATTTTCAGTTGCATTCATATAGGTATCTGCAGTTTATGTAGGTCCCATAATTATAATAAGCGTTCGTGTGAATAGCGTGCACAACCTGTATTGAATGTTGCGAGAAATTCCCGAGTCTGGAAAAGTCTTGTTCCGACGATTAATCCAAGTTATGGTTCGCCACTGCATAGCTAATATGCCTCACTTACCCGACATGCTCGAGAGGTACCCACAGCATCAGTAGGTACCCCATAGGCGCTTTTGGTGCACCAAGGTAATGTGTCTCACTTACCCTACATGACGGGCAGGTACCCATGGCGACAGGTACCACCTGGGTAGTTTGCATTGGCTGCATCATCTGTACGGAAGGAGCGGCGGGCTGCTGCACTATCACAGTCTGCTGTTGAGGACCACCTACGGCAGGAGGAGGAGGAGGAGGAGCTGCGGGAGGAGGAGCCGAGGGTGGAGGAGCGAACCCTACAGGCGCAGGACCTGCTGCCGACTGGGTGTACGGGGGCGGTTGTTCATCTGCAAAGACAAAAACTTTCTAGTGAAACAAATGCCCTTGACGCTTAGCTGGCTGCTATCCTCAGCCTGGAAATACTAGGCCCAGCCAGTCAAGGTGAGTAATGGCAATCGCATCATATTTAGCATGAAGTGCTGTAATGAAAAGCGGCCCATAGACGTTCAGTATTATTGTGCAATGAAGGTTATACAATATTTTGAAGGCGGTCCTTACGCGGTCGATATTATTGTACAATATTTTGGTTTACGCGAAAGTTTGTACCATATGGAGGCGATATTGAAGGTTTTGCAATATAATGCGCAATCGCGAGCACAGACGTACAACCACATTGTGCAAACAGTCCCAGCCACACTTTCATGAAGTCAACGTGTGACGGAAAATACCTTTGAGATATTGGTCAAGGGATTTATTTTACTGCAGAAGCCAATAGCACTCTCTGCCAGGCAAGGCTCGGAAAGTTGCCTTAGCATGTTGTTAATGTTGATAAATTGTTTTGAAGCTCTTTCTGCCGGTCTGTACTCTGCAGAGTTTGCTTTCCTCATTTTCTGTTTACAAGTTTCGACTATATATTAAACTCCCTCTCCCATTCGTCCAGCCGAGAGTAGTTTCTACCAAAATGAGGGAAGTCCCCCATCACTGGCAGCCCTGGACAGGATATTGCACAATGTTTCCAACAGACACAACACAATGTTATCCCGTTTGTGCAAAAATCAGACAACCTCTCAATATTGCCCACATACGATCAATTATATTGCAAAAAAAAAACAAAATATTGTGCAATAATACTGATTAACTAGGGACCGCTATGAATGTACAAGCTTGAGCACCAGTCATACACATTACCATGACATCCAGTAAGTCCACAAATACCGCAGTCTACAAATCTACAAGTCCGCATATTCTACACTCGCACAGCGAGTTATTGCAGGGGCGTAAAGGTGCTGTGGCGCAGTGGTGAGGTAACGTTTCACTGCACGGGTTTCATTTTCCTCCTATCAAATACTAAATGCGTAAAATACCATTGAATTGATCAAAACATCAAATTTATTACAGAGAACCAATCAAACAATTCAATAGCCTTCTTAAATAGTTAAGAACCAGGATTCAGCACTGAGAACTAAGGTTTCTAGAAAATCCACGGTTTCAAACCTCAGAACAAGTTACTTTAGTCACTGCTATGATCATTTATAATCATGGCAATTGAAACTATTATTTCGAGCATGTCATCTGTTTTCCTTTTATCTGACATTTTCATGTGAAGCAGATCTTCTTCGGATATTTTTTTTCAAAAACAACGGCTAGCCACACCGTCAATCTAGACCACTAGTGCAAACTTTTTTAGACAAACTATTCGATCCTGGCATTACCAAACCTAGCAATCCTAAGTAAGATTTCTTTCATTCCCTTCCGTACAACAGCAAAGCCAGTGTTAATACGAGAAACTCTCTAAGAGTTCCTTTCTGATTCCAATCCCCATATAAGCTTAAAATTTTTTCTGTCTGACTATTCAAAGAAAAACCTCCCTTTTGTAAAATGTTATCTACCGTGTTTCTAGCAGAGGCTGCAATGCTTCCTACATGGTAGCACTGGACAACATTTCAGAGCCAGTATCGATTAGCATTTAGGTGTATCTAGTCAAACCGGTTTACCACTCGCAAAACCCTCACATTCATCTCCCAGTTTCGTGCAGAACAAAATAACCATTCCTTCGGTAAGAAAGGCTTCTCCGTCTTTGACTTTTCCACTCAGATCGGACTCACAACTTTAGAATCCCTCCACATCTATAGAACAAAACCTAGCCTAAACACAATGACCTCGGCTGTATTACTGCTCACTGTTCATAACTGATCCTAATCCACTGTCTGTGCATTGTGTAAAGGTATCATCATCCGGGCCTTATCAGTAACTCCAGGCATTCGTATTCTAAACCTCATACCGACTACACATTAGATACAGTTCTTCTACATATTAGAAAAAGAAAATCCATTTAATAAATATATCTTAGTTTAGTTAATGTCCTCATTTCATGAAGTGTGAAAGCAAGACCACATTCAAACAAATAAGCAAACAAGGAAGCGAACACAACAGAATTTTACTAAGAAATTTGTGTTCCAAGGTTCGTGGTACATTCATAACGACTTTCAAAAACTCGCTGAAAAGAATTAGTAGACGAAAATATCCATTTAGCAATCATATAGCTTTGCTTTTCGTTCACATTGAGTTCTCATGACCTTTGGCCAGTTTTATACCATATTTCAAGGCAGATGTAAAGCTATGGCATTTTAGATGGATGGCTGCATCTGTAACTGAGTTTTTGATCCTATCGTGCATAAGCTATATAGTAGATAATTTTCTATCAGACTTTCTTCGTAGCAGTTGAAACTTTACGTGAGCAGGAGCCTAAACATGTCTAGTTTATACTGCAGCCAAATTGCGATCCTGACGGCTCAAATTAACTTCTGGTATCCAGGATACAGTTACAGCACAGAGCATTCCCAGTGAATTCTATCGATTGAACATGATTTTTTTGGTGCGACTTGAATTTTACGCATTTCGAACTAATGTTCGGGCATTTAGATGCAAAAGGGAAATTTTGTTCTCGCCAACTTATGAAGGCATGACATTCATCACATTAAAAGACCATGCCTACAGGTACGAGGCTTAATTTATGAGACAAAACCCGCACCGCAAGCAAGAACGATTATAATCTTCTGTACAAAATTATTGACGTCATTTTTGACGCTGTGTCCTCTAGTATGAAACGGTGCCAAGCTGTTTTTATAAGCGAAGTGGCCTTCAGAAAATGCAGTATTCCGACTTCCAAGCATGTATTCCAGAAACAATATTGGCTATCGTTATTCAAAACTGAAATTACACGGTATCTAATCTTGTTATTAGTAGATTCACTTTCTCCTATTCAAGTCCTAACATCAGCGTGGCGGAGAGAAAGACCAACCAACTTTGCAAGCAAGCAAACAAGCAACTGAAATTTGTGAACTATCATATAGTGAAACTGAATTGAATTTGTGAAACAGGGCTGAAGATTATATGGTAAAGTCTTGGCAATCATCACTTTGTTGCTCACACAACCGTTCTGATTCACATGGAATAACTCATTTCCTACGTGAATTGATAATTATAATCTTACGCGGGCTGCATGGTTTCACTGCCACGGTTCACTCTCCTATTGTAGTCTCAAAAAAGAAAGAGCTCATGTAGCTAGCTAGTAAAATAGAGTTGTTGGAAACAACGAAAAGTTAAATGTGAAAAATATTGTTTACCTAATCTGCAAGCGAATCGGGCCACAGGCAACTGTGCCTAAGCAGAGCAGCCATGAGTTGTACATAATTACCTCCACCAAGGCGGTTATGTTTCTTTGTCTGTTACCAAAGTAACTCAAAAAGTTATGAACGGATCTTTACGAAATTTTCAGGTATTGTTAGCTATGTTAACAGTAACAGATGATTAACTTTTAGTGGAAATCCGTCCATCCGTTTGTTTATTTGCCTATTTTTTTCTCAGTGCCGTAACTCAAGAAGCTATGGACGGATTTTCATGAAATTCACATGAGTTGTTAGGTTTGTTACGGAAAATAAATGACCAAATTTTTATGATGACCTGTTTGTTCGTTCGCTTGTTTGTTGCGATGTCTAATTTTGTGCTTGACAGCGCAATAACTCGAAAAAGTTTTGAATTGATCTTTGTGAAATTTACAGTAGTTAGTAATGTCGAAAGACATAGTTCATAAAATTTTGGTGCAGATCGGTTGTTCCGTATCTGTGTTTGACTTATGATTGTCAGAATGTTGGTGAGCGGCATAACTCCAAACGTTATGAACTGATCTTCAAGAAAATTGCAGAAACTTTATGCTATTAAAAGGCACAAATGATTAAATTTTGGTGTTGATACATGGAGAATCATAGTTTGGGAGCCAATATGAATTTTTGTTACCGTTGCCTTGCTTGGAGGAGGTATGCGCTCTTAGAGTGCTCTAGTTCATATTTAGACATCGATATAGTATTCAAGAATTTTCAATATTTTTTCTTTATTTAATAATTAGTTTCAACATCTCTAGCAACTTACAGTTACTGATGCTCTGAGAGACGAAGAAGTAGCCTAGAGAAACAAAGTATATCGATAGGAATGTGAAATCGGTTCTGTACGGTGTTCCTTTACGGGATCATCGTAAGTGAGTGGAGGCTGTGAAGCAAATCGAAGATAGGGGAAAAACAACAACAACAACAACAAAAAAAAAAAAACCATTGGCAGAGGCATGAAAATATAAACATGGCGAGCAGGAAAGAAAGGTGTTCTGAAGACCCAGCTGGAGTTAAATACATAGAATGTTAACTATAATATGTATGGAGACTCCACGTTCAATACGTGGGATATAGAAAGCTCAGTATCATTGTTTCATCCATGAAATTAAACTTTCGAGATCCGACTTTTCCGGTACTTCCGACAAGTGCATTGTCTTTGACTATTTGAATCGAATTCGAGTAAACCAAGAACTCGTCCTTGCTATGAAAGCATGTTATTTCCAGGCGTATAGCTGGTAATTGGGCTGCTTCCAACATCTACATCAGGTTTTCAAGCGGCCAAGCCAAGGCTCCTGCCTGACGTTCCGTAAACGTCAAGCGTTGTGGCCTCAGCTGGACTCGACTTGGACACACCAGTCAATGACAACACAGTCCTCTGCATACCAGCCTGAGATATTTTGGAACAAAAACTTTCGACCTGGTAGCACAGCATGGTACAGTTGGGGCAAATTACCCTTCCCCTATTCCCATACTCTCCACGTATTTTTATCCCCCTTCATATATTTATATATGTATACAAATACATTACCAGGCTCAAAGAAGTCGCAGTGGCTCTTATATGATGCAAAAGAATATACGACGCGTACGATTGGATGCCGTACTCAAGGGCACGCTCGTTTGTGGGCTAAAAATTAAGCCTCCGAAGCTTAACTTATCCGAAACTTCAAACATAAGACTTAGCTTTGCCACTTCGACACGTGTTGCACGTGTTAGCAGCAACGCCATTACGTTGAGCCTCCTCAAATCTCCATTTTACTGGGCAAGATGGAATTGATGAAAGTCAGGGCAATTGAGGTTCAAAGAATGAAACTCAATTCATCAGGTCGAAACCAGCGCACCTGCCTGAAGTTTGGAGCAAGTCAAGCTTCGAACGCCTAATTTTGGTGACGAATTGCACATGCCCTATGCCATCGAGGTTTGGCGCCTCCGTAACCCCAGACAGGTGCCCCTCTTGTGATCCAGGGCTTCTCTCTGTGGTACTGACCCGTAAGCGACAACCTGTGAGTGCAAGAGTTCCAAGAAGTCGGTCTTACACCGTAAAATAGAGTTTTCAGTCGGCTCAACATAATCGGATAACTACCAACGTCTAAAGCACGAGTCACAGTAACGAAGCCAAAGTTCTTGTTCCTACAATTCAAACGAGCGCATAGTCTATCGAAACATGGGACGCTTCACTAGATCATTGTAGGCTTCTAGATTGGTTTGAAGATTGATGCTGAAACTTTTTGCCTTCCGAACCGATACTTGGAAAAATATTGGCAATCCTTCAAGTTGACTAGGCCGCACTCACCACCTTCGTGTTTAAATCTTGAGAACTAAAGTGATCTGTTTATTCCTAGTTAAGCCTCCCTTCCACAGTGTGCAGCGATCCAAAGAATAGAAGAAAGGACATGTAGCATTGAAAGTGATGCTGGAAGCCCGCACACGGGGTCAGTATTGTGAGAAAAAAAAAAGAAACGAAGATCAATATTGTCAGTCGCTTAAGCTTCCGTTTTCGCAGGAAAACGATGCCACAGAGGAAAGAACAAGGGACATGTAGGTATGTCGATAGAAACGTGGAACCCATGAACGAGGGTGTTCCGGCACAAGATCATCGTGAAGGGAATCAGTAATTCGGGAAACACGAGGAAAAACAGGACCAAGAATCATCAGAAGGAGCGTGAAAGCGGAAAGCTCAAAATGGGCACGATAAGTAGATGTCCCTGAGGCCGAGTTAAGCTACGGGATCTCCCTAAGGTCACCAGTGCTTCCTATAGCATATGATGGACGAACATAACTCATCTAACCCTATAGCATAAGACCAATCCTATGCCCCCTAGGGGAGGAAGTCCAGCCGAAAAGCTGCTGATAACATGACGAACGGCAGAAGCTTTATGGGAACGAAAGTGCAATATTCCAGAGATATAACTGATGGTAAGCATGGGAGAACCTGAGTAATATAATTCTAAGGCCTTTAAAACCAGTCCAGCAGATACAATACAGTCTATAGCAAAAGCAAGACTATGAGCTCAAAAATTAAAGGAAAGTTGACACAGTCATGTTGGCAGGTCGGTTACTCTAGTATACTATACTCATGAAACTATCGGCTCAAGCTTGAATATGTGTATAAATTTAATTTTACCCAGACTGTGAACATTAGATCTTAATGCTGAGTTTTGCATTGCCCACGATTCACCGCTATTGTGTAAAAAGTGCAAGAAAATAGATTCGTCACACTATTTATCTAGAATAGACCACAACAGTACTTGACTCTTAGGTCTGACGCTGGCGGCCAAAAGTCGGCAACGGAAAAATGGAATTTTCGTAAGAGCTATTCTGTTCCCTCTAGCTAATACTGAAGAAAAAAATTTCAAGGTACCCAACATTTTTTTTTTTGCGGAGAAGGTATCTTGGATACGGCAGGGACGCACTTGAGCGCTTGCCTGCATGACCGTGTGTGGACATTTCATAAAGCTCTTGAGAGAATCCCATTTTTCCCCATTTTGGCCGCCAGCGTCAGAGGCCACTTGGACCTAAGAGTCCAGTACTGTTGCGGTCTATGTACGTAGTATTCCATAGCATTCACTCTACTGTAAGCACTGATCCAAATTTCAACTTATAAGTTTCATATTAACCATTCATACGTGGAATGAAAATATTATACAGTAAAAATGCTAAGAAATTATATACACTTGACAGTTTTAAGCGTGTTGTTAAGTTAAATAAACGTTAATTGTTATAGTCAGTATTTTGTTTACTTACGCACCAACTTCATTACCAAGAGTTGTACGTATTTACTTGCACATAGTTTTTACCAATATGATTCTAATAACTATAGCTTAGCGTATATCAATATCGTATCTATTGTTGCAGTCAGTTCAACTGCATGATGACATTACAATGCAACTTTGTAACGTTTTACAGCAGTTCTATACGATTTATCTAGTTCAATTTTAACGTAATACACAAATTTCTGATTAGCAATGGTAGAATTTACTACATTTCTGACTGTTGTTCTTATAACGAGACTTCGAGACGAACCGCCAAGGCAGGTGGATGGGTCTGTGAAGTTCTGTAGAGTCGCAAGTCTACTACTTGAAAAATGTTGGTGTTTGTTAGTTGTCCTCGAGCGTATTTTCTATAAAGAATTCCTCCTAATAAATAGAGTGATTTTTCCGTAAGGTTACCTACAATCGTGAGAGAAAGTGTGACTAAGGTAAGGCAGCGTGCTACGTGTACGACTAGGAAATGTTAGATGGACAAAGCCATTTCATTTAATGTCATCCATTTCTCATCAGCTTTCAAGAAATATTCCAATATCTTTATTAGTTCCCGATTAGATTAGATAGGCGGCAGTAGTCGAACCAACAGGCCCATTCCCAAAGAGACACCGGAACTTACACCCCGGCCCTCTATGAGATTAGATTAGATAGGCGGCAGTAGAGGAACCAAGAGGCCCATTCTCAAAGAGAAACCGAAACCTACGCCCCGGCCCTCTATGAGCTATTGCCATTAAGTTTGTAGGATATAAAAGACTGGGGAAAAGAGGAGAAAAAAAAGGAGGGAGAAGAGTCTCAGCAAAAGAGACGATCATCAATGCACGCAATCACGGCCAATAGCCGCTGATATGCTGAGTTAAAGATGTCAGACAGCGTAGTTGGTGCGGAAGCAAAATGACGGAATTAGGAAGACTCTGAGGCTTTGGCCGTTAAGAGTGTGCGACTCCGGGAGGAGGAAACCTTAGTTGTGGGGGATGTCTCACCCAATGCGTGTCAAGACTATTTTTAAGCGCGTTGACTGATTCCGCACTTACAACATCGGGGAGTCTATTCCAAATGCTGACGATGAAATACGGAAAGAACTGCAGACTTAAGGTCGTTCTTCTAGCTTTATGCTTGAGTTTTTGACCGTTGTTTCGCAAGCGATCATTGAGGTCTCTTTCAAAGATCCCGTTGTAGTTACGTCGTTGAAGCCATTCAAATACTTGAATGTTTCTATTAGTTGCCCTCTGAGTCGTCTTTGCTCGAGAGATACCAGACCCAGTTCCTTTAGGCGACATTCATACGGCTTGTTTTGCAGTTGAGGTATCAATTTCGTTGCTCTGCGTTGGACTCTTTCCATGTTATCGATATCTTTGCACAGATGTGGCGACCAGAATTGAACAGCAAATTCTAAGTGTGGCCGCACTAATGCCTTGTACAAGGGAACGATGATGTCCTTGCACTTGTATTCAAAATTTCTGGAGATGAATCCCAGTACTCTGCTTGCCATTTTCACACTCTTATCAACTTGCTGACTGTGCTGTAGTTTGTTTGTAATAGTGACTCCCAAGTCACGTTGTTGGGTGACGGGAGCCAATTCCGCCCCATTCATTTTCAACGGAGTTGAAGGGTTCACGATATTGCCTTTATGTTAGTAAGATATACATTAAGGACTTGGAGAAAAAAAAAGAGGAGGGAGAAGAATCTTAGCCAAAGAGACGATCACGAATGCACGCAAGCACGATCAATAGCCGCTGATATGCGGAGCTTAAAGATGTCAAACTGTGTCGTTGGAGCGGAAGAGAAGACAGATTAAGGTGGCCTCGGAAGCTTTGGTCGTTAAGACTGTGCGACTCCTGGAGGAGCAGTTCTTAGCTGTGGGGGATGTCTCTCCAAATGCATGTCAAGATAATTTTTAAACGTTTTGACTGATTCCGCACAAACAACGTCGGAAGGGAGTCTATTCCAAAGGCTGACTATGAAATACAGAAAGAACTGGTGACTTAAGGTCGTTCTTCTAGCTTTATGCTTGAGTTTTTGACCGTTGCTTCGCAAGCACTACGAGGGTTGTGGTGGAGAAATTCAAGTTAAATGGAAAAGATATCTACATTTGATTAAAAAAAAGTTGGCGTACTTACTATTACTGTAAAATATTGCCTTGCAACCTTTTAACACGTAAACAAATAACTTTTACAGCGAGATGACAATAACTTAGGCTCACCGTTGATGCATCGTGACAAGATCCTATATTGTTTTAAAATTGAGACTAGTTTAAGACTTTCCACCCGGAAAATTTTTCAGTTAACAATGCAGACAAAAAACATAATAGTTTTTAGCAACTTACATGGTTTAGACATGGCTGTTGGGTCGCTTCGGGTGGGGCTTGGGCTCACGTACCAAGATTATAGACTTCTGGAACAAAGAAAACAGTCATATTACCCCTCACGCTGCGCTGCAAGTACTGCTACAAAGTAAAGGGTAAATATTCGTCTTATCCCCCATCCGAGTAATAGGAGGAGAAAGGGATTTCTAGCATAATTGAGGCGTGCTGATAACGAAAATTAGATCCATTTTTTGGTATTGTTTGGTTTTATGAACGTCAAAAAAAATCTATTTTTTAATCATCTCATCTTTTGATGCAGATTACGAATCTGAAATCCGTTTTTGTTGGACGAACCTACTTTTTGATATGTCTGACTTTGAAGTTCCCATTGTTTTCCTTTGGGAGAAAGTACCCGGCGATGGCCGAGTGAAATGGAACACCTTTTAAATAGGTTAGGTTAAAATGCCTCTTTAAAAGGTGTTCCATTACACTCAGTCATTGCCGGGTATTTTCTCCCATGGGAAAACAAGGGAACTTCAAACTCATTATCTCAAAAAGTAGGTACCTCCGACAAAAACAGATTTCAGATTCGTAATCTACATAAAAATGGGTCGATTAAAAGAAAACTTTTTTTTTTTGACGTGCCTCAAACCAAATTTTACCCATTTTTTGTGGTAACAGCTAAAGATATTGAAGGTTTTCTCCCTAACAAGGAAAGACAAAAAACAGTTATGTTTCGTAGAATCTTGGTAGAACCAGTCTTGGCTTTCTAACATGTATGAGTAAAGGCACGTTGTTACCGAATAAAGCTGCCAGCACACAGAGGCGACGCGACGTGATACGACGCGACGCGATTGGCTTCTGTTCGCACTTTTCCATGAATTCCTAAGCAAATAATTCTGACCCCCGCACACAAGAGGCGACGCGATGCTGCTCTACGCTGAGCAACGTGGCACAACACAGGCGATAAGTTTGCAATTCTGTTATTTCCTACGGGATAAAATAGTGGCCCGCACACATAGCCAACACCAAGCGATTTGGGCCTTTATGATAGCCCAACTTCCCAGTCTTCCCTATGGATTATTGCCTGACCTCCGCACACAGAAGTGACACGACGCGATTCGACACGACGCGATGCGATTTTGCTGCTGCCCGTACTCTTCACAACACAGGCGATCAGTTTGTAGTTCTATTATTCCCTATCTGATAAAATAGTAGCTCTGTACACAGAGGCAACACCAAGCGATTTGGGCCGTTGTGACATCTCAACATCCCAGTCTTTCCTATAGAGTATTGCCTGACCCTCGCACACAGAAGCAACGCGATTCGATGCAACGCAACGAGGAGCGATGCCGTTGTAGCAATGTCACAAAATACATGCAACACCAGACGATTTTTTTTATGCTATCAGTACACTTTTTCTACCCAAACGTAATTTAGATATGCATTTATTGATGTATATATACATATGTATGCTTGCATATGAATCTTCGCGTTTCGACACGACGTGAGGCGATTTTGCTGCTGCCCGTGCTCTTCACAACACAGGAGATCCGTTTGTAGTTCTATTAGTTCATCTTTATATATATTGGGGTTTCTGATACCGGACATCAGTGGTTCCCATACTTTAATGCGCAAGAGTCCGTGCTTTAGTGGATGATCGGGGTACGTGGCATAGCATAAAAATGATAGTTTGCGATAAACTTTGGTCGGTGGTTTCTTTGGTAAATTTCAGGTAAAACTAATGTACAACATGAAATGTTTTGTGTTAGATAGAAGAAGATGAAACATTTAAGCTTAAGGCATAATTTAATTATAAAAAGTATCAGTCATTCTAGATATTTAGAACAATGGCATAATTACGCAGTATCCTTAATAAGTTGATATAATAATATATAAGGCTTTGAATCAATAATGGGCAATTCTGAGGTAAATATTTGCGTACTAGTCTTATTTGAATCTTATCCGTGCATCAATCTACACTTCTACAGTACTGTTGTTGGATTTCGGTGGTTAGGAACAAAAAAAAAAAACGAATATACGGACTACAATGGCAGGCTGTCAGCAACAACATATCGTTGAGTTTATACACGAAACTAATAAATGCAAGGCAGCCTACACCTGTTTAAGAATAATATAACACCTCTAACGTAAACTGAAGTGGAGTTAAAAATATCGGTAACGGTAGCTATCGGCAACTGAGTCATTATCCTAATTTTTATGGCGCATGAAACCGATATATTCCACAGCGAGGAACATCTAATTCAGTATACTATACCATTCTCAACATGAATTATCACAGTCCTTTACCGTAGTTAGTTTCGACCTTTTCTCGGAAATTTTTTCGATATTTTTTTTACTAAAGTCCCCCTTCAAATGAATTTTGCAAAATTTTCTATCTGCATTCTGAATAGAAAATAAGTCGGGGGTGTTCTTCGTTACCCCGTGTACCACGCTCAGGGGTGTAGGGGTACACGACATCACAGTTTGGGAAACACAGTCGGATAGATATAGACCCATTTTAACGCTTTTTTCAAGACTAATGGCCCGAGCCGTCATTATAAATGACGGTAGAAAATTAGTAATTTATAAAAACTCTGGTAGTCTCTTGTGCTTTTTACTTTTCAGAAGGCTTTTTAAATAAAAATTCAGCATTCTGCCTGAACAAATGACTATATAGCTTTTATATGACGCAGTTAAATAGCATCTCCCGTAGCACCTTTGAACATGTCCATTAGGGTGGAGCGCAAAACAAGCTTTCGAAATATTTTTCCTATAGTGTGATTTTTTGCCATTTTGTGTATAATTGTGTTAAAAAGTTTTTCCAAGAATCTAGCATCTTGAGGTACCCCAAAACTGTTGAAAATTCTGAATTTTATATATTTTCATCAATATTTTGGAATCAAACAGAGTGCTGAGTGGTCAAAAAATTCATTAATACATTTCTTAAAGTTGATAACACAATCATAAGCAACTACACTAAACTATAAAAGACTTGCTATAAGCTCTATTACAGTAATTAAAAAGTAAATGAAATTTGCTAAAAAAAAATATGATACCACTTGAAGATGCTTGAATAGACCTTGCAGAGTTGAGTATTTTATTAGTATTATGTTTTGTTACAATAATTTTGGTATTGAATGTAGCTTCACAATTTATAATTATGATATGTAGATAATTACATTTCGGAAGTTTCATTAAATTTAATATTTGTAGGGTACCTCAAAATATTAATCTACATTTCTGAAATTTTAGCATGATTGTTTTGAGGCACTTTGGCAACTTAATTTCACCATTGGAAGTCACATTTCAATGAAAGTTGAAAAACCCCTATTTTCGCTCCACCCTAATGTCCATACACGGTTATATGCAGGCAAGCTCAGGTCTCTAAGCTGGAGTTCCCGACAAACCTTCATTAAATTGTACCAAAGTACATTAACTAGAAAATTAGTGTAATTGCCTAATCTTCGGCGCTTGAATTTCTTGCTATCTTATTCTCATAGAGCTAATAGATTTGCCTATTAATTTCTATCTTATTCCAATAAAGCTTGTCAGAAAAACTAGAAATACATATATAATAAATAATGGTAATAGTAATAATAGTATTAATTGACTCTAATACTGCATAGCTGCAGCAAATATGTTCTCACTAAAGACGAAGGTATTAATACGGAAATTATGGTTTTCTGTTGATGCTTTATATGCATGTATCGGGTACTGGCCTCTGGGGTACTGGCCCGGCTCTTCCGTCTATTTTTAAAAGTCCATGTGGCCTCTGAGTTAAAAAGTTTGCCCACCCTTGTACTAGAGTAAGCTCAATGAATTTTAAATGAAGTTAAAAGATTGTTCATCGGTCATCACCGTTTTTTTTATATTTTTCCCTAAAATTAATATCTCACATGATCATTTATATTAAACAATACTTTCTGAGAAGAATATTATTTTTAAGTTACAGTGCAAGAGCAGTGCACCAGTAAAGGTATCGAATGAGCGAGGAGTAAAGTATATATGTATTTATCTGCTCCCTGATGAAAGGATGCTTCACAGCGTGGTTTCGAATCTGACTCACCAGGTATTTCATATCTTTGCTTATCACGCCATTCAAAGAGGCAGCAAGCAGTAAAATAACGAACATCTGATAGTAATTATGGAAGAAAATTGTTTTGAAGGTTTACTGTAATATGTTAATATTCAGTTAAAGCAATATTTTCTAATATTTAACAAATAAATTACATGAATAAATAGCAGCCACAGTGTCCGCGAGCATAGCTTCGTGTGGCCTCTGTGTGCACGGTCTTTCAACATCGCTTAGGATCGCGGCGCGTCGCTTTCCATCGCTTCGCGTTGCTTCTGTGTGAGGAGTCTTTCAACGTCGCTTAGGATCAGGGTTGGTAAACACCATGTTCTTTTTTTGTTTCAGCCAAAAGCCATGTTTTTTTGTTAAAACGAAATAAACGTAGTTTTTTATTATTTTGTTTTATCCAGTGTTTTAGGAATTTTATCCAACATTTAAAGGATTTTCTACTGCGTAGACACATATAGCTAGCTAATCATCAACAACCTTAGTCACTTCGCTTGAACTTCCTCTTGTAGAAGAATGATTTTAAAATAAAGGGTTTACGAACAAGCAGTTAGCAGAGTACCTGTATTTGCTATGGCTACATTTAATATGCAAACTGCAGCAATGGTATGAGTCAAAACTGTAGCATAAAATCCTTTGAAAAGCTTGAAAACCCTTCAAATTACTGATAAAACTCGACAGAAATAGCAAGCTTCTATCTTATTGATAACAGAGTAATGAACTAAAATAGGTGAAATAGCTATAAAATCCTCTGAAACACTTAGAAACACTCCAATATACAAAGATATTTTGATAGAAATAGCTACTTACTAGCTAAGTAAGAGTAATGAAATGGAGAAAGTGAACTAGCTATATCCTTACATGCTTCTGATGAGCTCACTAGCTATCTAATAGCAACTATATAACTACTACTTCTAATTTTCAGTAGCTTCTAGCTTACCACAATATAATTAGACATGTATCTCTGAAATGAAATAACACAAAATTCAATGAGTTCAAGGTGTTTAATAAACATAAGCAATAGTTGACCCTAACTGTCCTAACACTCAAAACGGATCCCCGAAAAGAAACATTAACTCATCCTTCCATTTGTGTGACCAAAATTTGATACTTTCTTCAAGTAAACCTGCTCAATTTGCAATTTTTATGAGAGAAAATAGAAGTTGAATAGAAACAAAAAAAAAAAAAACGTGGATTTTTTGGTTGGTTTAAACCATGTTTTTTTTTTTTTGTTTGAACCTTTTGATTTAAACCAGCCAACCCTGCTTAGGATGGATCGCTTTAGATCGCATGGCGTCGGGTCGCTTATGTGTGCCGGCAGCCTAATTGCTTACCAGTTTTTGTAACGCGAAATTCGCTTATGCTACGATGATGAGTCCAAAAGACACCTGGTTACGCACCTGTTTTTGGTGCTTCTTAGTTTGGGGAGAAAATGCTAGATATCTCTGTGATTGATAGTTTGCACAAAAAAAAATATTTTCAGCAAGCCTCAATAATAATAACCACTTTTGAAATTGTCAAGGCAAAAAAAAAAAAAAAACAATGTGATAAAAATCCAGAGAGCGAAGGTCGCAAGCGTTAGACATTAAAAAACTTCAAACGACTGACGATTTTGTAAGGAATCAGCGGTAGGAGAGTCCATTAGGAATGCGGCGGGAGAAAGATGTGTTAGTAAGCAAAAAATACGAAAATTTGAGAAAAAAAAAATTTCCACAAAGAAAGACCAATGAACGTATTCTGAATCAGTTATTTGAACGATACTAAATATATTACTGTAATTTTAAAATTCAAGTGGGTGATAAGACGAATCTTAGCCGAGAAGGTAAAAGGAAGAGTGACGTCACAGTAGAGGGAAAGTTTCCTCAAAATCCTTAGTGGAGGATTTCGTTGTGATTCTAATATTTCAGACTCTACTTAATATTCCCCATTAATTTAATAATCGGCAACAAACCAATTTTCTTACATTTTATCACAAAAATCTGCACATCAAGGTAACACTAGCAAGCTGGCACGATTGGAGTACAATTCGTGTCATACATACTACTTCTCGCCTCTTACAATTTGGTCCACTGTTTCCCAAGTCTTCCAACGAACAACTGCTAAGCTAGCTTAAGTAACGCTTATCATGCTTGTCTGAGAACCGTCCTCGGTTGTTTACAGTCTCCGTTTTTTGTTTCACCACCATATGCTTGCGAGTTCAGATAGCCTAGAAATATCCCTCGAAAACGAGGCTGCGACTCCTTGGAGGTAAATTAATCATGATACAGTCAACTATGGGCGGACTTTGTCACAAATTCGTAGCCAAACAAATGCGGAGAGAGGGCAGAGATTGTCCAAAGTGGAGTTCAGGTCTGAGGTAAAGGTTCTGTGGGGTCACAATTATATTACGTAGGCGGGCTAAAATAGAGCGGATTCCGATTTCAGATTCGTAATCTGCATTGAAAAATGAGTAGATTAAGATAAAACTTTTTTTTTCGAATGTGCTTAGAGGAAACTTTTACCTATGGGGTCACTAGCAAGCCTATAATGACGCTAGTTATTTTCTCTCATTGAAAAAAATGGGAACTTCAAAGTTAAATATCTCCAAAACTATGCATTTTTAACTGATATAAATGGGCATCACTGCACTTCTCTAGTAGAGTACTATGAATATCTGGCAGTGAATTAGCCGGGGCCGTGGTGCTTTTCTTGTAAAAATTTTTAAAAAGTGCGTTTGTCAGTTTTAGGTCCACCATCAGTTTTTATTGTTTTGACACTTTGTTTTTATTGTTTTGACACTTTGTTTTTATTGTTTTGACACTTTATGCAGGTTCAAGAAGCCATTTCAAGACATCTTTGACGAATACTAATTCCTTGGCAAACAGTTTTCCAGACATTTGACCTCGAAGTTCCCATTGTTTTCCTATTCGAGAAAATACCCGGCGACTCCACAAGAGGGTAGGTTAGGCTAGGTTAGGTTAAGGTAGGCTAGGGTAGGTTAAGGTAGGCTAGGGTAGGTTAGGTTAGGTTAAGGTAGGCTAGGGTAGGTTAGGTTAGGTTAAGGTAGGCTAGGGTAAGTTAGGTTAGGTTAAGGTAGGCTAGGGTAAGTTAGGTTAGGTTAAGGTAGGCTAGGGTAGGTTAGGTTAGGTTAAGGTAGGCTAGGGTAGGTTAAGGTAGGCTAGAGTAGGGTAAGGGTAGGCTAGGCTAGAGTAGGGTAAGGGTAGGCTAGGCTAGAGTAGGGTGAGGGTAAGCTAGGCTAGGTGAGGCTAGGGTAGCTTAGGTTAGGGTAGCTTAGGTTAGGGTAGCTTAGGTTAGGGTAGCTTAGGTTAGGGTAGCTTAGGTTAGGGTAGCTTAGGTTAGGGTAGCTTAGGTCAGGGTAGCTTAGGTCAGGGTAGCTTAGTTTAGTGTAGCTTAGTTTAGGGTAGCTTAGGTTAGGGTAGCTTTGGTTAGAGTAGCTTTGGTTAGGGTAGCTTAGGTTAGGGTAGCTTAGGTTAGGGTAGCTTAGGTTAGGGTAGCTTAGGTTAGGGTAGCTTAGGTTAGGGTAGCTTTGGTTAGGGTAGCTTTGGTTAGGGTAGCTTTGGTTAGGGTAGCTTTGGTTAGGGTAGCTTTGGTTAGGGTAGCTTTGGTTAGGGTAGCTTTGGTTAGGGTAGCTTT
>LQNS02278160.1:12086071-12105374 GCA_001587735.2 Parhyale hawaiensis
ACTTAACAGCTTTGAGTATAATTACACCTGGCGTTACCAGCCGAAGATCGGAAATCATCAATTACAGAAGAAATTCAGAACCCGCATGAGTTCGCGTAGATCGTTCTCAGTAACTGGAAATAAACACACGACGTAAAGGCGATATAGTTCAGTTAACGCTGCCGACAAGGGAATTAATATTTTGTAGCAACTTACATGGCTGTTTTGACATGGCTGTTGGTTCGCTGACTACCGCTTCGGCTGGGGCTTGTGCTCACGTACCAAGATTATAGGCTTCTGCAACAAAGAAAATAGTCATATTACCCCTCACGCTGAGGTACAAGTACTGTTACACAGAACAGAAGTAATTCTAATTAGTTTTCGATGGAAGAGCGACCCCCAGTGACGAGAAATTGCTTAGAAATCTTTAGTGAAGAAGGAGTTTGCTTCGCAAGATAGCGCCGCTCTTGCACGAGGTTGGTTCATGCTGCCGTATCCATTATACCGCGATCGTGAAGCTGAACTACAAGTTGAGTTTAGTGTGGAACAGATGATCTATGCCTAACTTCACCACTCGCGATGCCAACCCAGCAGCAGCAGCAAAATGACAGCATAGGAGCATTCGCGTAGTTTTCTTTAGGAATTGACATAACTCAACTTAAGAGAGTACGCATGATCGTACAGCTGAAGAGGAAGTTGGTTTACTACTATATTGAAACGGATTATTTAATTATATTTGAACCACTGGGAAGGCGAATGAAGCAACGCTGTTTATGCTGGACTTCGAAACTGAAAGTTTTATGATAAAAATAAGTTGCTATATACAGATCTCAAACTACTTGTCAATTTTAATACCGGGTTGAGAGATATCACGTTGACTATTGGGAGGAGTGAACGAAGATTATTGAACCTCACACAGACTTCTGTGAGACAGAAAATGAAACTAGAACGCTTCGTGATGTAAGACCATCACGTGCAATAAGGAGGGGGGGGAGGTGAAAGTACTAAATCAGTAATTTTGCCATTTTTCACATCTAAGTCAGCCCGTCTGACTGCCTGCAAGAGACTGATGATAGCTCAATTGCGTCTGGTAATTTTTGGGTGGAAGGCCATACAAACAAATAGCTATATGTATATATGCGAACAAATTTATTTAAACACATTTAAAACGAGAACATTGCCACCTGTCTGTCTCACGTTGGTCGCTGGTGATAACCACTTCGCTTACTTTAGTTACGAGTGATAAAATTGCCCCTCGTAGTCTACAACTTTTACATTAAGTATCTGTGTTTTACCTGATGTTTAAAGTGATGGAAAAGCATGGAAGAGACCGCTTTTATTGAATCTCATCTAGATGTTGTGCCCATCACATCGTAGTAAAGAGCACATCTACTCGATGTTTTAGTTCATTTATACTAACATAAGAGGAAAAAATCAACACTTAGCGCACCAAATGCTGACAATAAGTTTGGAACGCATACACATTTCTGAATAACTTTTTAAATTCTGCTTCTAGATTATTTACATTTTTATGAAATATATATGTATTATTGTAATTGCCCTAATACTGAGCTTACAGGCAGTAACATTTCCCGAAGATTTCAAGTTACACGGCACTAATTACAAAAATTTCAATTTCTAGGGTGGATACATGTTTGCGACACTGAGAAAAAAAATTTTGTTCCGAGTTACTAAACAAGCATATGAAGATAGAATTATGTAGCGATTTGACTGCGCACGAGTCAGACGGCCAAGGATAGTTTTCATAAAGCCATATTGATTATAGCTGAGGCCATCCAATCTAAGTTAGGCCTTTCAAATTACTGATTTTTCTATTGCTTTTGAAACTAATATAACAGTCGAGCAATACTTTGTTCTATGTACCATGTCTTTCTGACAATGCAATGAGGTGTAGCTGTACGTCGTGAGTCTCGCTTATCGCAAGTAGCTCACACATTTAAGTGACGTAAGTCCGAACTGATAAGACACTGTAGCATATTATGTACGTGATCATATGGCTTGCCTATATCTTATTTACTGACAGTAATGACAACACGTCTGCGCAAGATTTGAGTCAGCCTTTACGCAAGTACGAGCAAGCGTGAGTTTTCGCTCATAAACAACTGGTGTATCATTACAGCGAGAGTACCCGTAACCTAACTAGCTATCTCGCTACAAACGCTGTTTTTCTCGTACGAAACAATAGGCAAACAAGCCTTAAGTAAAACAGCACAGACGTGATAAATAGGATCCACAAGCATGCAGCACTGTGAGGCTGTCCTCTTCACTGACGGTGACCATTGAGCAACAAAAATTATCATGGAAATATGAGAAATCAACGGGAAAGAGAATGTTATTTATATGTTTCACTAAACAAAACTGTGTAAATATTTCATTAATATCAGAAAATGGAGACAGGCAGACTTTTATGCTACTAATTGCAGAACGGCTATTTTCCCTATCAAAGTAACTTTGTTTATTTATTAAAGATTTTGTTCAAAAACGAAACAGAGCGACCGTCATGATAAGTAATCGGTATTTCTTCGAATTACTTGAACATTCTCCTCCAGTAGGCTTCACTGTGACAACAAAAGTACCTATGTCTTTGATCCCTGATTATAATACTGGTATCATTCAAAGTGAGCTTGCTCTTGGTAAAGGCTCAAGGAGACGGAAATGCATCTAAGCAGTAGCGCAGAATGTTGGATGTCTCTGTTAGACGACCATTAGATCGTTCAATCGTAAATATTCCGAAAGCATCACTATTTTGAACATTGCTGTGGCTCTATAGCTAAGAACCTCTACTCACAGTAACCGATGACTCGCTGCTTATAAGTCACAGTAGTTGATCACCAGATAAAAATAATAATTAAATTACATAAATATGCACACATCACATTCTGTATAACAATGAAAATTCCTACCTATTAACTTACACACTACAATGACTGAAACACGAGTCATCTATTGATACCGCAAAGTTAAGCTAAGCCCGCTACCTTGACTTGTCCTGAACTTCAGACAAGGGTACTGGCTTTACTCTTTTGAATCGCGCAGCAGGTGTTAATAGCAATCCGATTGTGTTTCAGACGGCTAAACTCTTCATTTTTTGGCGCAAGGCTGATTTTTCGGGAGTCTGATGGGTAATCGATTTAGGACATAAGTTTTAATCTTGATTCATTGAATCACAGCCCGATCACTTATGTCTTCATTTCAAGAAAATTGAAGCCTTTGGGCTTAATTTTGACGTCCAAACGTTGACACCTTCTGTATACTTCTGGCGGAGGAGCTGTGGTAAGTTTATGCACAAAAATAAGGATACGTGAAACTTTCGCAGTGTATGAAAATATGTAGTATTTTCATTAGTAGGATAACAGTGTCAGCATATGAGTGTCAGTATATACAGCTAATTCTTTCAATTTTTCAATTCTACGTTTCTGAGATTAAATGAAACGTTTAAGTAATGGATAAAAAAGACATGAATTATATTTATTATTATATTCCTAGTTTAAGCCTCTCTACCCACAGAGTACGCTGTGATCCGAAGGAGGCAGAAGAATGTGAAGAGAAACGTGGAACCCTTTGGCACGAGTCAACGCGCGTGGGTACAGCAAGTCGGGAAAGAAGAGGAAGGACAGAACAAAGCATCACCAGTGCTCACAAAGTAGGAGCAGTTTCAAATAACTGGAGCACTCTCAGCAGGTAGTGAACCGTACCTCCAAGTGTATTTTAATATATACATGTTTCATTCAAGCATAAATAAGCGACAACAGCAATATTCAACACACATTGACAAGAGTTCTATCAATTTGAATGTGGCAAAATGGTTGAAGTAGGGAACTTCTCGGGGGTAGGGTAATTTTATTTTGAGTTCCCCCATACTGTGACACACTAACGAATAAAATAGCATAATTGGTAGATGCATGAGATGTGCATGATCTGTTGATTTTTAAAATATACACGGTGTTGGAAAGTTCAGTGCAGATATTTTAACCACAAGTAAAGTCATCATAGCCGTATCCTAGTCTGTGGTGTAGTATTTTTGGCAAAATTCAATTTTTATTCGTTTCAATTTTCGCTGTAAAGAAATTCAATTTTCAACATATTTTTATGCAAATTGGCAGCAAAGTAAATCTTTTAATGCTCCTTCCGCACATGTCAAAATTTGGAAAAAGTATAAAATAACTAGGAAAATGACGTTCAAATTTAAAATAGGCTACACAAATTAAAAGTCACACTGGTGTAAAACGAGAAACCTATGATGAAAGCCGATTTCAAGACCTTTCAGATGATGTAATGCATGACAAAAAATAATCAGATTAGGTCCATTTGCCCGGAGGAAAACTAAGTCTTCCAGTATTGATGCGCACCAGCATGTTGCCCTGTCGCTGCATTAGATGGGCATGGCTAGACGAACGTCAGTGCTGCGGTAAGTGGGTTTTACGTTTCATGACTGTGCAGTTGGCAGCGTAACAGCAAATTGGTGTTACTCCTAACGCAATAAAGTCCATATACGAAATAATAAGCTACCAATTTTCTCAACGAAAAACTTTCTTCGAAGGTAATAATTTGTTGCTGTCTGTAAACTTTAAAAGTTTAAATTTTGTCGTGTAAAATTACTCACACAATTTTTTTCTAGAAACTTTTCGTTATAGCTTCATTTACTTGCAAATGCTAATTTATTTTGAATATTGGCGACACGGCTGCAGATGCACTAAACCTCATGAGGGTTTTAAAGCCGCGATTACTCAATCAAGTGACGAAATAAGAGAATACGTACCTAGACATGATTTAGGCTGTTGTTTTCCAATCATTTGACTCTGATCTACAAACATAATGTATGTAAATTTCACCATGCTTAATAATTCTAAATAGTACAACTTATGTTTCATCCAAAAATCCTCGACCCTAGTAAAATCCACTTACCGCAGCACTGACGTTTGTCTAGCCATGCCTATCAGGTGCAGGGACAGGGCAACATGCGGGTGTGCGTCTATAATGGCGAACTTATTATATCAGTTTTCCTCTTGACAAATGCACTTAATCTGATTGTAAAACATCAAAATAATAACAGATGTCGACTAACAGATAAAAATTAATTAACGTTTCGGGAAGTTTCTCCCATCATCAGAAAATTTTTGATAAAAGCTACAAAAGATGCCTGACAATTTTATTTGAAATGACCTAAATAATTTGGCATATGTTAACCGGGTGGGACCTAAAGGGCAAATGAGCGGGTGCGCTATGGGGTTCTTATATAACGGTCGGACGGTCAGGGAAGTGGAGGCAACAGGGCAAGTACAGTCTGAGGACTAAGTGTCAGCCATGGGGTGTGACGAGTGGTACAGCTGTAGTCACTGTATTGAGGCTAGGTTGTGTTGGATATGCAGTATAGTGGTTCTAGGGCGGAGAGAAAAGAACATGTGCAGTCGGAGGATTGTTAGTTGTTGTGCCAAACATCAATTGAAAAATCTTGAAGTAGGCTTTCATCGTAGGCTTTCGTTTTTCAAGAGGGGACTCTTAATTTGTGTAGCCAATTGTGGATTTGAATGTCATTTTCAAAGTTATTTTACACTTTTTTCAAATATTGACATGTTCCCATAGAGCTAAACATGTACTTTGTTACCAATTTTCTTCAAAATCGGCTGAAAATTGATTTTTCACAACAAAAATAATTTCTTGGAATAAAAATTAAAACGCTCTGACTTTTTAAAAAAAATCTGAATATTGCCAAAAAAATTAGACCACAAGGTACGGCAATGATGACTTTACTCGTGGTTAAATATTTACACAGAATATTCCAACACCCTGCATAGTTTAATTTGTTATGATAATTCTTGTATTGAATCCTTCCAAAATATTTTCAAACGCAAAACCTCGTTTAAATTCTTACTCCGATAGGTGTGTAAATTATACTTTGGTTCACGAAACGCTCCGATAACTACCCCCAAGCGCTCCGGCAGCTATATATGCTACTCTAAATGCTCCGGTAACAACTCCAAACGCTCCAATAAGTGCTCCTGATGCCCCTTTCTATCGCTACTCTTGCACACTAATGGCGCTACAAGTGCTCCTTTTAACCGCTTCTACGGCTGTTTTTGAAGCGCTCCAATGTCCTAGCTCTAATTATAACTCAAACTTTCACGTCAAGTTAACAGTGGCAAGCTGTCACGATTGGAGTGCTGATCATGTCATACACATTACTTCTCGCCTCTCGTACAAGTTGATCAACATTTTCCAAAGTCTACCAACGTATTAGTGTCATGCTTGCGTACCGCGAGAAGAGAGAGGAACAACTTATCTATGAATCGTCCTCGATTGTCTACAGTCGGCTCGAGTATCGTTTAAATTCACCACCATATACAGTACTTATGAATTCAGATAGCTGATGAATATCCCCGAGAAGGTGGCTGGACTCCTTGGAAGCAAATTAATCAAGCGGAAGTGAATGATTGGCGGACTTTGTCACAAATTCATACCCAACCGATTTGATAGAGAGGGCAGTGATTGGCCAAGATGGAGTCTCACATTTGATGGAAATGTTCTATGGTAACCATTATCAAACGTAGACGGCCTTAAAAAGAGAATTCCACATCATGCTGTACGATTAAGACAGTTCTGAGCCGGAGGGCAGGCCCGACTGTCGGCCTCCGACAGTCTTTTTTTTGTACACCTTGTCGAGTTAAGTTAGCGACGGCATGGCCTCGTCTGCTACGACTGTTTACCATCTTGCATACTAATCTCTATAAACTCTTCAACCTTTGTGTTTACAACTGTCACTGTGATTTCAAAATACAGAAGATGGAAATCAAACAGACGGTCACAGAGTCGTCAATCAAGCGTTTTTGCATAATTTTAAGAAGCTCTATTTTGGGACAAAATAACTCATCATCAGACCATAAAAAATGACCAAACTTCAACATCGACACTACAGAATAGAGTGGCAATAAAAACACGGAAGTGAGAATCCATGTCAGTAGAAACTAGCATAGGTACATCTCGAGTGTCATTTCGACTTCTTGCCTCTCGAGTACCGAGATATGACAATTCTTAACCGCAAGTTCATATATGTCGCACAGTATTTTCGTTCATTTTTTTTCTAGAGAAATGTAGATATTATCTCCAGACCTACCTGAACAATTTACGTATTTTCTTAAACATCTTCTAACTTCTGAGTTCCCACGTTATTACATCATTCTTCATTAATTAGGAAAGAAAAATAGCTAAGTTTCATTTCTACCTTAATATAATGGATGTTATATAACCAAATTATTCACCGTTTTCCTTTATCCTTGGGTCTTCTGCGCTTCTCTAGTATATCTAATTCACATTACATATATAGCACTGCACGTGACACTGTTCCCAGAGAAAATATTCTATCCAGGGCCCGAGTGAAGATGCTGCAAAAGCTCTCAGCCACTGTAAGTGGAAATATTTATATTGACTGATCTGCAGCGCAAGCTATAGTCGTACCCACGATCACTCTTTGTGGAAATAGGATCTGCAGCGTACGTCACAAAAATTAAACACACAGTCAGTGGTGGCGGAACTATATGCGCTATCGGTAGTTGCATACACTACAAAGCACTCACAGTCACAGAGTCACTACTGGTGGATATATTATGTGCTCTAGACAACTGAGCTTGCAGCGAAACCACTCGCAGCCACTGCTTATGAAAATATCATGTTCTCAGCTCTGCCGCTTGCGCTACAAAAGCACATAGCCACAACACTGCCTGCACTTTTGACGCGGCTCTGATGCGCTGATGTACGCTGCGTTTTCTTATGAAAACACCCACTCAATACTGGTGATAATATGCATGCGGTATCGAAGCTTCATAGACACTACAGGTACTGGAATAACATGCCGTCAGGTTGGCTACACACGCTGAACATGTACCTACAGCTGGTGCCGAAGCAAAACTAATCTTACCTGTACAGATTTCATGCGTACGGTGCAAAAGCATACACAGCTGTGCAGGTGCACAGTGAAATTCTTTTTTATGTACACACTACACAGGTGTGCCGCTTACGGCTGATCGAGACACCCTCAGTCACTGCTGGTGTACGTGTTGTGACGGCTGATCAAATTTAATAACATTACAACAGTGTAGGACTTACTGTCTAATAAATTAGAGCATCTTTACATTCCGATGCAAAAACAATGTATGGACCTCATTTGTTATTCTAACTGTAAAATGTTTGGCACTAGTTCTAGTACGCCTTGCCAATGATAGAGCTCATTGCCTTCTACATAGGCACACACACCAACAGGGACCGGAACTTTGTACATGAACATATAAGTAGTAACTGAGATACAATACGGGTCGCGGCTCGGTCGGTCCTTACAAGCTTGCATCTACCCTGATAAGTGTAGACCCATATCTGCAGTGCACGCCACAACACACACAAAACTACTACTACTACAGCCGACTAAGAAAGAAAGTTCGTGCAGTTTTTATAGTAATATATCTTAAAGAAAATGAAATATTTTCCGAATTAGGTGATACACATATCATGCTCATAGGTGTAATGCGTACGCTGCTAAATTAAGGCCCGTCCAGACGATCAAGCTTTTCCTCAAAGGTCATGTCTGTCGCAGACGAAATGAAACCCGGCGATGTGCAGTATGACATCGATGATTGATAGCAAGTTGGAAAAATCACGGAATGAAAGTTAGAGGAAACCAGTCTTAGGGCATTCGCAGTCACTCCTGATAAAGTCACATGATTCAGTTTTGTAACGTATACTTCAAAAGTATCATGTCATTTCTTTAGCAAATTTTGTGACTCGGATTTGCAGCTTAAGTTGGAAAAGCACCCACTGACCAGTGACTTCTGGTGGAAGTTAGCAGTACAGGTCAGCAGGGTATAGTACAGGAGCAGTCACAGTCACTACTGGTCAAAACGTGATACGCCCATCTTCGATCCGCGCGTAGTAGCAGCAGCTCCTACAGCCACTAGTGTTGGGAGATATGCTCCACGGCCATGACTGCGCGAGTTGAAAACGTATCCACAACCAGACCGCCGTTGGTAACTATCACTCACAGTTCTGAAATACACTCTACAAACGCACCCATACAGCCACTACTGGTATAAATATTGCAAACACTCGTCTGATGCATACACTAGAAACGCACCTATAGCCACTGCTGGAGGGAATATTACGGGCACAGGTCTGATGCGCGCACTACAAACGCACCTGCAGCCACTGCTGGCAGAAATTTTATCGACCTCGCAGCTTCAGTGTTTGTTTACTATACAGCCCTGCTAGGTCAACAGTTTACAGCGAGAGTAACGATTTTGCCTGCGCCCTATACAAAAGTTGGGGATTGAACAAGCTCCATTTCTTTGTAATCGAACACCAGAGCTGCAATGCGCGGAATTATGAGATGTCTGCATCTGCCGCTTGGCTTACTGCTCCATAACATGACGGTGGATGTTAAATTACCCCAAAGTTCGAACAAGAATCAGTTGAATTCAGTTCGTGACGCTCACTAAGATCTTTGGTATCTGAAGGTTAGGTAAAGCAGACTGTAAGCAGCTCACAAAGCATAGAAGAAATACGCAGAAGTGGGCACCTGTAGCCCTGAGGTCTGTGTAAACTACCTAAAATCAGCAGGCCGGGGCATGGCTGAAATACATTAAATATAAGCTCAGACATGGATGGGGCTACTGCGAAGACTTTGAGCAGGCCGGGCGCTCATGACTGCAGCCGAAAAACCTGCGGTCCTTGCCGAAGGCTGCATTTCGGCATAATATTCATGTCGGTGCACATAATGGATGAACTTCCAGTGACCCAAATGATCTCTTCACCTACGAGAAATGAAAATATCTGAGACCTTCTCTTCGTATATAACGCACAATTGATTATTAGGAATATTGGAATCCAAGATGCAACATTGTTACCTCCGACAAGGAGGTTATTGTTTCATCGGCTTTGTGTGTCTGTCATAAAGGTAACTCAAAAAGTTATGTAGTGATTTTGACGAAATTTACAGGGATTGTTAGCTATGTTAGGAGGAACAGATGATTAACTTTTGGTGAAGATCTGGCCATCCGTTTGTTTGTTTGTCTGAAAATTTTTTTGTTAGTGCCCTATCTTAAAAAGTAATGGACTGACTTTCATGAAATGTACATGAGTTGTTGGGTTTATTACAGAGAGTAAATGATCTAATTTGTGGGATGATCTGTTCGTTCGTTTGACGCTGTGTTTGATTTTATGTTTGTTAGCGCAATAACTCAAAAAATCATGGATGGATGTTTATGATATTCTCAGGAATTGTTAGAAATGTTAAAAGACTTAGGATTGATGAAATTTTGGTGATGATCAGTAGGTCCGTTTGTGTGTTTGACTAATGTTTGTTAAAATGTTTGTTAGCGCAATAACTCCAAAAATATGGATGGATCATTATGAAATTGTCTGGAATTGTTAATAATGTTTAAAGACATAACTGATAAAATTTTTGTGATGATCGGTAGGTCCGTTTGTATGTTTGACTAATTTTTGTTAAAATGTTTCTTAGCGCAATAACTCAAAAATTATTGATGGATTTCTACGAAATTTTCAGGAATTGCTTGTCATGTTAAAGAACATAAGTGATTAAATTTTTGGTGATGATCGGTTTGTCCGTTTGTAATTTTGAGAGCTAAGCAGATTTCCCAGGGGAAAAAGTTATGCATGAGGGCTTGCCGATTTCTACTTAAAAAAAATTTTTTTCATAGGTGGAATCTATCAGGTTGGGCTAACCTCTCGAGAGCGGAACTTGTCAGAGAGCTCTTCTTAGGGAAGACTATCATTTGGTAAACCCCACACTAGGGTGATGTTAAAATGTCCTGACCTGCTACATTATCTAAATTGTTTGTACTTTCGTACAGCTAGGCGCAGCAATAACAACTGCTGCTGCCCTGCGGAAGTGCATTTTGAGTTAGCTGTTTAATGGCCTGACCTGGAGGCTTTTCTACCTTCTCTGAAAATTTATGCTCTGGATTACTTGAAGAAAACACTTCAGAATTGGCGTTTCGTTTTAGTCTAACCCTTAACGCTTTCTAACTCAGTACGATTTTTGGAACATCGAACATTTACAGACCATCGCAAAGCTCACGACACTAGTGAGTATTTCAAAAATGGAAGCCGTTATGGCAAAGATTCGTTTGTGCAACGCTTGGATTAAAAAATTTTTGAAACACGACTTGGATAGCAAACAAAAATCACCTACGATTTATTTTTTTCCGGGAAAATTTATATTATTTGCCAAAATGGGCTTTTATTTCATTAATATATTCTTTGTTCCGGTATTAGGCACTCATACTTGCCTATAGTTTGTTTGTAAAATGCTAGCTGCCAAAAGATGTTAAGTAAGTAGCAGAATCTGCCTCACGAACCTAACCGTGGAAAGTAAAGCTTCACTGGAAATACAACTTATGGGTTTGTTACTCGCAGACTTCAGCCATGTCTTTCCCCGAAGACAGGCTGGAAGCTTGGAACAGCTTCAGCTAATTTTTGCAAGTATAGTTACGACACGTCGCTACGTAAACAACCACCATGCGGACGGCAGACTTGATGTGCGTTTTACTGCAGATTTGTATATCAAGTTATTTTTTCGCGGTAGTTTTCGTTTTCTGGGATAAAAAAACAGCAGTTCTGTAAGCAAATTTTCTCTGTTTTGTGTCTTAAATTAATTTCAAACTAAATATATCAGGCGCTACATAAAATATTCTTGACCGCCACTGTCAATAGCAAAATAAATAGGTTTTATCTGATATTATTCTCATTCTTCTAGTGCCATTTGAAGAGTCCTAGGTTTGCAATATGTGTTAGCAAACATATCAGTTAAGATTCGTTTTAACAATCCTCGGAATTTAACGGTTTGACATACACTGATAGAAAATGATACTAAATGACCCACAGACACATTTCCTTCCTTACGAAAAGATTTATTTTAGCACAAATAATGCTCAACAAAATCACTGTAATAGCTAGCTATACCGCGAGCTAGCGTCAGACATGTTTCCATCTCGCCCGCTCAACAATTGTTTTTCTAAGGGGAAAAATCAACTGGCCACGCCACAGGAACTTGGGTTAGGTTATGCTGGGTAAGGCTAAGCGTCCCTCAGCGTAACGCGTTCGCTCCCGAAAATGAACACGAGCCGTGAGGCAACTTCTGCTATCGCTGTCCACTTTCATTCAAATGAATGACGCTGTGACGGCGAGAGCTTACCAGAACAAGGTATCGTGCTACTCCCTGATGATCGCCTATAAGTAGGAGCAGCACTGGGGAGCGGTAGCTCATTTCTCCACCAGACCTTTAACAACACGGTCTATAATCTGTTTATGTATCCCAGTTATTATGCGATACAGCCCATCACCTGTACCTCAGCATGCTCAATAGTGAACATTATACGAGTCATTGTCTTCTTACCCCCACTGCATAGCACATAGTCGTCTGACAACTGAGCCCAACATCTGTGGTAGCAGAGAGTTCCAACCAGCTACTGTGCAATAGGTGCTAGTAGACTGAATAACGCTATTCTGCCGATGCGCATTGACAACGCCACGCGTTCACTTTTGTTCTCGTTTCATTACATTTTCGCTTCTATTATGAGTCTTTTAGAAGTAATATGGTATCTCATAATCTTATAGCCCGATTTTGAGAAAAACTACCTATTTCTAAAATATTTATGGCCTGCTAAACCGATAAAAGGGAAATCAACGGAGAGCGATCAGCTGGGGTTCCAAATCCAAGATGGCGTCTGTGGCGCAAACATTTTCAGTTCAACTAGTTTTCTTGCGTTGAACAGGAGTACAGTGATTTTGATTGTTAAAATGACGATAAAAAATCATTTTTGTCAACTTGTTGATGATTTGAAACGCAATAAAGGATAAATTTAGTAATTAACAATTTTGTCACTGAACTTGAATGATGCGGGTAGTTGAAAAATTGGACGTGCTTCATCCTTCCGTCTCCCGCATTTGCTGCTGCTTCTATCAAATTAACGCGCCGCGTCCATCAGTTTGACTGAACACGTTACGTTGACGGACGTGTGAACTGGCCCTAGCTATAGGTTAAGTCAGGTTCCTATGGGTCGCCGCTTATTCGCAGAACAAATAGTGTCCTCCCGGTGAGTAGTTGCACTCATGATTACATTTCAAATATTTTAGCGTTTCTGGAACGTGTTTTTATACTTCAATGCTTTTTCTTCTTCTTAACGATATTCTTTCAAGAATTGGAAAAAGGTTTTTGCACAACTGTTGCGCTGAGCCATATTTCCGCTGCAGTAGGTGACGATGGAATGACGCGACTTCGAACTGACAACGGTAAAACTTTTTACTGCAGTGTTTAACACCTTTGAAAGAAATACAGATTTCTAAATAATTGTGCAATTGTTTTTTAACTTCCTGATATACCTTCAAACCTGGTTTACCATTTCGAACTTATCCATCATTTTGCTGCTTCACATTTTCAGTACGGTGCTGGGTCTCGTTTTTTTTTTTTTTTTGTGACCATCGTTGTGCGGGCGTCATATAAGCATGGCCCACGCTAGCTGGCGAGGTCTGTTATAGTGTTTTTGTTTCGCATTTTTCGTGCTGCAATAAGACAATTTCCCAAAGAAACAAATGTGGCTGAAATACAAAACTCGAAGTGTTCATAAAAACCTGACCAAACCCTAGTGAACAATTTACTTTATCAAGTCACATTGTTCTTATGATTCAATAACGTCACTTAAACAAACTCTCGTATTTAGTTAGGCACCGGTTGACATAGCAATTGCAGCGAGTTAGTAATATACCGCTCTTCCGCTGCAGGACAAACACAGTATACAAAAAATTAACGCAGAGGCCTAGTATGCAACAGATGCTACTTGATATCAAGTTGGAGCTAAGAAAATAATAATCTGTAAGAAAAATTTTGTAGCATTCATGAAAACGATTTGGCTAGAAGTCTTTTGCGAAAATATTTCAAATGAGAATCCTTGCACTTTCATATTTATCTTGTCATCAGCTTTCTTTTGCAACCTTGCACTGGAAACAAAACCGTCTTTCTTCATTAGCATTGTTTGCGCCTGTTGGTTTTGTGTTTAGAAATTATTCAAAATATGGAATGAATAAAAGGATAATATCATAGAAACGTGGAATCTGGGAAAATCTCATACCTAAACACTTCTAGCGGGGCCTTATTTTGGCTGTATTTTAGGATAAAAAGTTGAGAAAATGTGCGAAAGTGCTTTAAATGCTAGAATTCAGCCAATATGTATTTGGCAATCAAGGAATTTTCTTTTATTTTCAAGTATCAATCGATCACATTTTACAGTCAAAAGCAATGTTTGTATACAAAGTCAGGGTTACCCAGCTCATAACCTTACTATTTTTGAGATTGTCGTCAGGGTCACCCAGTGTTACCCAACCTTTGTCGCATTGGAGGCCAAGGTACCTAACATAGCTGACACCGCACGCCTGCTTGCGACAGGCCTGTGGGTAGCTTAAGCCGGCCATACACTATCCGGTATACCGGACGGGTACGCCTGAACAGTCACGCCGGACAGGTATACCTGATAGTGTGTGGCGGAAAAACCTGACCTGTCAGGTGGCTTTCAGGCGACCGGACAACGTATGAAGATTTAATTCTTTCGACCGGACAGGCGAGTAAACCTGATGTGTGTATGGCGGTTCCATCCGGTATACCTGAACAGGTCTCAGTTATTAACATCACTTTTATGTGGTAGGTTTGAGTTGTTTTGGTTAAAAGCTGTAATTTTAATTTCTTTACAGTTGAAACTTTACTGTTATTCATAACAACACTAGCTATAGTTAAAATGTCTAAAAAAATAGTGAAATCGTCGTTAAATTTATTGACATCTACAAAAGTGAACCATGTTTATGGAAAGTCAAATGTGATAATTACCACGACACAAAGACAGGAGAAATGCAGCTTACAAGAAATTATTAGCGAAATTACAGGAAGTAGAGCCTAAGGCCTCGCTTCGAGAATCCATGTTCAACTGATAGACTTGTCAGGTATACCTGAAGAGCGTGTGTGCTCCTCCGGTATCAGGTACACCTGTCCGGCATGACTGTTCAGGCGTACCTGACAGGTAGACCGGATAATGTATGGCCGGCCTTATCATGGGTTCAACAGCAACTGCAGTCGAGGGACTAAACAGGCCAATTTTAATAATTTAAGAATCTCTTTTATAATTAGTTTTGGCCTTAAATTGTTTCTTATTTTCGATTATTGTAAAGTAACTAACGCTTGGTAATATTTTACAACCATAGCAGCTTAACTCTGAGAAGTCTCCTATCGTTATTCTGATTCACCCGTTAAACAAAAACATCAAGATTGCGGCAAGAGGTAATAATTGATTTTATTTAGCAATAAGTCCAAAATTCTACAGCTGCTCAGTAACGGAAACGAATAACGCTAATCTGCCTTCGCTTATCTTATCGTTCCAAGACGATAACGCCCTGCTAATGCTGAACTCTGGTTTCACGAAAAGTTAATAGGGCGCGTCCGATCAAACAGCGAAATTAAGCCTGTGAGACTTGACTTGTCCGAATCTTCAGACGGATGCCCTGATTTCAGCTTGTTAATTCAAATTTTAGCCGTTAACTCTTCATGTATTACACGAAAAACTTTGATAAACTTAAAAAATTGTCTTTTGGCTGCTAGACTTAGAGGAAGAAGGGCATCCAAAGGACCAGCAAAATGAAAGAAAATGTTGAGGAAGAAGGGCATCCATTAAAGGGTAGCAAAATTAAAGAAAATGTAGAGGAGGAGGGGCATCCAAAGGACCAGCAAAATGAAAGAAAATGTAGAGGAAGAGGGGCATCCAAAGGACCAGCAAAATGAAAGAAAATGTAGAGGAAGAGCGGCATCCAAAGGACCAGCAAAATGAAAGAAAATGTAGAGGAAGAGGGGCATCCAAAGGACCAGCAAAATGAAAGAAAATGTAGAGGAAGAGGGGCATCCAAAGGACCAGCAAAATGAAAGAAAATGTAGAGGAAAAGCAACATCCAAAGGACCAGCAAAATGAAAGAAAATGTAGAGGAAAAGCGGCATCCAAAGGACCAGCAAAATGACAGAAAATGTAGAGGAAAAGCGTCATCCAAAGGACCAGCAAAAGGAAAGAAAATATAGAGGAAAAGTTGCATCCAAAGGACCAGCAAAATGAAAGAAAAATGTAGAGGAAGAGGGGCATCCTAAGGACCAGCAAAATGAAAGAAAATGTAGAGGAAGAGGGGCATCCAAAGGACCAACAAAATGGAAGAAAATGTAGAGGAAGAGGGGTATCCAAAGGAACAGCAAAATGAAAAAAAAAATATAGAGGAAGAGGAGCAAATAAAGCACCATGAAAATGTAGAGGTGATAAGCAAATTTTGAGGAAGCATTCAGACTTCAGCTAATTTGCAGTCGATGAAAACTCTTCCAAAGACTATACTACACTTGCCGGACCGCCTTAAGCAACTTGTTCGTGCAACTGATGGTGAAACTCCAATAAATTGATTTCTTCTTCGCAAAGTGCCTTCACACAGATAACAAACTGTTATGGTGACGCAAACAAGAAATACAGTCTTTAGTGTAATGAACCTGTAAAGCGTGAAATTAATTGCAATCACTTTTAGATCATTTTTGTTCTTACACCAGGGCTGTTGTCCACCTTTTGCTAATAAACTCATCCCTTGCATCACCATCAGCCCTCTCTTTCGTGACTGAGATTGTTTCGTGTTTAAAAATTGGGATATATCTTGTTTGAGTTTTTCATCTATCAGCCGGAAAACCTGTTAGGCAGTTTGAATGGGCCACTAATTTAGCTGCCGTCTAAGGCTTAAGCTAGCCAAACGAAAAAACAAAGTGATTATTATTATTAAATTACACTAGACTGGCGATGAGGGAACGGAGAAACTCCATGAGGTTGACAAACCCTCAGGAACCCGCCCAGCAAGCAAAAAAAAAAAAAAAGAGAAGATCCGAGATCACAGAATAGCTCTATGTACAGATCGCTTAGAGCTGCCAATACCCGCACCAGCGAAGACAAAGCCATCGTGACCGTTACAAACATCCACTCATGATGGAAAAACGAACGAGAATACTGGCCCGTATGGCATCGTACCGGTTCCAAAGCTAACTTATGAAGATCACCACTACGCCGGGTATGCCTCAATAGAATAAATGGCTTCGAAAAAAATCAGACCGTGGATGACTAAGACAATTGTATATTTATACAGAAAGCAGATGCGCCAGATCACAAGGCATAACGCCATCCAGCATTAACGCACATCGACCAACCACTTTGTCAAGCAAACACAAATGACAATCGGCAGCAGAACCCCGAGTGCGGAGCAGTATTCCAGAAGAGGGAGGATAGAGCAATTAAAGCAGCGACCTATATACTCTACCGAGCCAAACACCCTCAAAGCATGTCTTATAAGACCAATTCTCTGCGATGTTCGTGAGGCAACCGAACGAATGTGGGACTCAATCGTCGACTTGGGATCAAATTCGACACCCAAGATCACAAGTCATCAACTACAGGAAGTGACACACCATCCAGTATGAGTGCAGGGAAAGGAGGTCCCACTGTACGTGACCTAGACACGAGCATGGTCTAGTCTTACCTGTACTTAGCCTCATCCCCCACCTAGAACACCAGGAATCTATCACTTCCAAATCACGATGAATACATTCTGAAACCTCCAACCTATCACTAGGCCTATCGCAAACAGCCAGCAATGTAACATTATCAGCGTAACCAACAAGTAAATTATTAACAAGATCAAACAGGTCCACTGTATATACGATGAACAAAAAAGGGCCAAGAACACTACCATATGGGACACCAGAAACCATATCCAAAAACTCACTCCTTTTCCCGTCAACAAGTACACATTCACGTCTGACAGATAAAAACTGACTAATAACCGCGAAAACTGAACCGCCAATACACATCAATCTTAGCTCGTAGAGCAACCCAAGGGGATTAACGCGACCAATTTCCAAAAGCAGCACTGAAGTCAAGCTGTACCAACCTTGCCTTATGACTCCCATCAAGAACTAGCTGCAACACATGAGAAATGTGAAGCTGAGCATCACAAGTTCCCAAGCCCTTACGAAAACCGTACTATGTCGGGGTAAGGACACCCCGCTTCTCAAGAAAGCTACCCAACCACAAGAATTACGTACTTAAGTACACCTTCAACAATGATAGCCAATAATTTGCATTAACACTTTTTTATTGACACATGTTAGTGGCTGGGACTCTAATATGGACGGTACAAGGCACTTGGGTGTATCAATTACAGTTTAGCACTATCATAAGTTGATATTTTTTGTCAGCTGAGCGTTATCATTTTTTCACAAAAAATTAAAAATTCATTACAAGAAGTGCATTGAAAGCAATGTTGCAATGACCAAGAAAACAACGAATCATTAGATGCAATTGTTGTATTGATGCAGTAGCGTTATTGGAACAGTGATCTATCTGACGTGTTCATACCGGAACGGAAATAAAATAGTCACCAGTTGGCTGCTTGGAGTTAAAAATCCGAGGAGAAATATAACTGCATTTTTCGACTAAATTAGGACATATTTAGTAAACTGATTATGATGAATATCATATAATAGCTATTACCATTCAAATACAAAATGTATATTAGTCATATTACAAAATTTTAGTACATCAACTTTTGTACTATCATCTTGTTCATAGTTGAAGTGAGTATGTTACTTCAGACGAAGCACGAAATGGCATTGAATTGAAGTTTGTGGGATATGTATACCTACACTCTACTCTTATGTTAAGAGACTGCCTGATAAACTATAGCTATCAGCGCTTACATTCAGTGTGGAGATAACTCGCTCTTAGTATTTCCGGTTGGTCAAGATCTACGACCCGACAGAATGCAACCATTATAGATGGGTTGTTTTGCATATTATTATTATTATTATCATTATTAGAACTTCACGCTTGAGCTCCCACAGACAGGTAATACAACCCAAATGAAGCATTTTACAACACCGGGAAGCCCAAAACGCTGATAAAGGAAATCGAGTAAAAAACAATTAACAGCTGACTTAAACGCCTGCAGGCCAATACGACCAAAAGCCGATGCCGGCAACAAATTTCAAACCTTAGCCGACCAGGGCACGAAGCACCGACAGAACTGATTAGTTTGACATCTGACAGCCTCCAAAGTGAAAGAGTGCGCTCCGCACGCAGCATGAGTCGCTCTCCCAAAAACCTTGAAGGCAGGGAGAGAAGAATACAACCAATGCCTCTCATTATTGTACACCTTATAAAACATGCATAGCTTAGCTGCTCTTCTTCTG
>LQNS02278160.1:12129194-12145478 GCA_001587735.2 Parhyale hawaiensis
AAGCTTGTTATGAAAAATGTTTGAATCAAAAGCGAGATTGGTAAAAGTGATATGAAAAATGTTTTCCTGCGGGTGAAATGGTTTAAAGTATTGCAAATTGTTTTAACCAAGCACATGAATGGTAAAACTCGAATGAGAAACACTGTATGTACAACGAAGACACGCCTGTTTGCCTTTTGCGTATTTTGTGTTAACGTATTGCATCTCGCCGGTGCGTTGTCTTCCCACTTCTGGCTTCCAGTCCTCCACCACCTCCTACATAATCCGCCTTCTTATATATCAATTTAAACATTGTCAAAACGATTTCCAGAATTGTCATATTCATTTGATCATTGTCATAGAGAAATGCAGATTGTCAAAAAGTTTTATCGATAGAAACACTGACAAACTGTTTTGTCAAATTGTCAAACAGTTTTGTTCTTTTGTCATAAAATTGTGAAATGTGTCAAAATGTAATAAATTCTGTCAAAAAACTAGGAAGACTGTCAAACATATATGACAAATTTGTCAAAAGCAATTGCAAAAAGGTGAATAAGAAGGCGGATTATGTAGGAGGTGGTGGAGGCCTGGATCGAGGCCAGAAGTGCGAAGACAACGAGCTGGCGAGATGCAACACACAGTGCATAACACAAAATACGCAAAAAGCAAACAAGCGTATCTTCGTAGTTCATAAGAAAATAAGCGCTCTCTTTCGGCATTGCATGAGAAAGATTTGAAAGAAACTTATTTAATCAAAAGGTTTTGGCAATTGTCAAACTATTTCTCTGATTGAAAACATTTTTAAAGGTTGTGAATGAGAAATCTAGTCATTGTAAACTAAGTTTCTGTATGTCATTTTATTATTATCATTGTCAATGTGATATTCAAATTTTCTTCAATTGTCAATATGTTTTACTAGTTTGTAATTCCCAGAGTGGACTTTGTCAAACCGTTTTGAATAGTGTCAAGGCGTAATGAACATTGGTCAAACTGTAGTGCACATTGTCAAAATCAGTTGTTAAATTGGGCAAAAGCAATTGAAAAACGGTATAGCTGCAGGAAATTAGCATGTTCATAAAGTTTCTAATATACGTTAATGTCGATTGTGAAATTTAGATTTAAAAAAAAAAGAAACTTGATTGCAGAAAACACTCCGGCTGTTGCCTTTGCGTTACGATACTAGAATTATATATTGAAGTTGTGAAAAAATTATTCGCTAAAAAGAGCATTCGGAATGTTGAAGTTAGAATTACTGAACATTAAATCATAAATGAATAATACGTAAGTTTCTTAGCCGTTTTTTATCCAAAATCTACTATATAATAATTCACGTCGTGTTTTTATTTATTTATTTATATACTTATATCTTTCCTGTCACGCTCTATGGGAATAAGATAGGAGAAAATTCAGATTTCAAAATATAAAAAAAAAGTGGGGTACCTTGCAATCTTTTTCTTCAGTATTAGATAGGGGAAAAATAGAACTAATAAGATAGGAGAAAATTCAGATTTCAAAAGGCGAACAAAAGTTGAGTACCTTGGAATCTTTTTCTTCAGTATTAGATAGGGGAAAATGAGGAAGCCAGCGGGGGTTTTCCTGAAGGGCTAACTTACTGCCGTCATTTATCGCACATGTGCACCAGTCATTAATAACCCAATATGCCGTCATTTACAATGACGGCTCGGGACACTAGCAAATGAATAATACGTAAGTTTCTTAGCCGTTTTTTATCCAAAACTACTATAGCCACAAGATCTAACTGACTTGAGTGTCTTGTTTTCTTTGCATAATAACCATGCAGTATCGTACATTGTATAATATAGGTGAAAACTATGATACAGTGATATTCTTCAAAACCTTATTTGTTTTTAATACTTAAATACGCTTCCTGGACCTACCTCCCGTATTTACAATTAACGCTCGCTGTTGTGATGGCATGCAACATATATATTACTGCCTCATTTTTGGCAGTATGCATGTCAGTATGCGCACTACGTGCTAACATGAGTAACAGTGTAACCAACACATTTCTGGAGCGTTTCCACTTCCTAACCTTGAAATAACCTTCAGCAGACTGCCACGAGAGAACCACCAGCTCGCGAGGCCGCTGACCCGGTCACCAGTAACGGTTCCTCCAGACTCGTGGCCGACGGTCGCCGCTAAACCACAGGGCACAGGCTCTGTGTTCTGCCACTGCTTTGCTGATCAGTACCCGCAGTGCCGTCGTCCTTTGTGGTTGCGACACACGCTAGTAAAAACCGAGTTTCCTTGGCTAATCACTCGAGGGTGTCGTTGAATCAACGTAAACACAGCTTTGAGTTTACCGAAAAAAAAGTGTGAAAATGGTAGCCGTCGAGTTGAGAGGTTAGTAAGTGCCGTCAGTCAAATCTCTAGCACTTCAAATTTAACGGGGAGTCAAACTGAAATTTTTTTTTGTAACTGCGTGTTATTTAAAGTATTACATATCTATGCATTCGGATGCAGAGATGATGGAACTCGTTCTTTTGACCAGCGTGTGTAACAGCCATTACAGGAACAAGTGACAGTGTAAAGGCGCTCCACGGAACGTATTCATGGTCGGCTTTGTTTCATAAATTCCCATGTTTGCTTTTAGCCCTTCGTCCACCTAAATTACTGTGATGGTAATATTCTATTTGGAAAGTATCCCATAGAAATTTCCATTAGTAACGTCAGTAATTTTATTTGCTTGATATTGTTTTACTTTTATATTTGAATCATGGTGGAATTAGAGCTTGGTTATTTTGAAACTTAAGGTAAACCGGAACGCAGAGTACTCATAAAAATAGAGGTGTTGAACATTTGGTCAGTGCCGTGGTGTTGAATGCGGTCGCCCTAGAATGAAAATTGACCTCGAAGTGACAACGGACGTGGTAATTCTTAAAAAAATGTGCTAAATCCAAGAAGGCAAGTTAGAAGTATTCAGCCAGAACGTGTTTACTTGAGATAACGGTTGTAACGATATAAATTCAGTATAAAATGAGTGTAAAGAGCAGATACAGATGAAAGAAATGCAGTGTCCTGATGTTGAGCGACATGTTACCTCGGTGGACATTTCAAAGATGATTTGGGCGTCTCCGTCAGCGCTAGAACAGCGCAACTGTCTCAATTTTTGCAACAATTTGCACATAGCGAAATAATTCGGTATTTTCTTTATATCTAAGAGTTTCATTTCTGCTTTAGAATTGATTAGACATTCTAAAAAATCAGTCGTCTTCTTCATTAAGCATTTGAAAAATAGTGTTTGTATCCGCGAGAGATAAACAACGTTCGCTTGAATATCTTAATATCGAGCTGCCTTGTCAGAAGACGAGCTGCCGTCATTAACTGCTTGGTTTGATTCTTTGCCAATTCTGTGATTATCAAATCAGCACGATAATTTTCAGTAATAAACTATAAATGCTATTTTGTTTCCACATAATCTTCTGTATAGTTCTGTGAATAGTTCTACTTTTTACTTTTCACGGCCCTCGCTCTTTCACACGCGTATCTTGGTGCTGCTATATAATTATACGCAGTATTTGCCCATTTCAACTGGCAAAGTTACCTTTACCCCGTAGACTCCGTCTAGCCGTTTTCACCAAATCTTTGCATTTGCTCTGTGAAACCTTTATTCGCAATTACTACATTTACCACATGTTTTCCATAAATGGTAAAGTAAAGATTACTACCATCTAATACCTAGAAGGATTTAACTGACGAAATTTATGTAGAACCGTAGAAACTGGCAACATAAAATTTACACTGACATCGTTTTAGGAGTCATGCTGGCCGTCGTATTGTGTATAAATACTACTTTGCTCATGACTAAGTAAAATTCACTTCAAAATAAAACATAAATAAGCCGGGGCTAGTTCCATATGGAAAAACATTAACATCCTCCTTCCTTAGTCGCCAAAAACTTCATCCAAATTTAAAATTTTTATCAATAATTTCTCAAGTCACGAAAGAAACTTGTTTTCCCCACATTCGTAGGACTTCTCAACCGTAAACGAAACTATCTGCCTCTGCGGTTACAAATTTATAGACAACTTTTATTTTATGTGCAATAGATACCGTATCATCAATTACTCAATCTAATAATCCGACTTAACAGAAATGCCATTTTCTCTCTGCGACAATCCAAAGTTACATTCAAAATACAAAAAAAAATATTAGCAGAGTGTGAGCAATACCGTCAAGTTGTACAGAAACCAGACAGAAAAAACAGCATACGCACAAAAACACAGCTGTTTCTGTTTATGCTGCACAGCTGGACAGTGAGATTCCGTCATGCTTCATCGCTGGTGCTGTAAGGTAAGTCCTCTGTACACTTAACTCAGTGTAAGAGCTTCTCGACTCTGAGGCAAGCGAAAAGTCTCATGGCGTCCAGTGACATCACACCGACGTGACACTGCAACAGAGACTCGATATCACTGCGTAACAAGATCACGTCATTTTGACGTCAATGTTTCAGTGGAGCTCTCTTTTTTTAATTAGAATATCCTCCAGTATATGGTGATACCTTGCGTAGCCCTGAGCGTTCCCCCGGTCAGTTATCGAAGGAAAAAAAATGTCTCGAGCGCAGTAAAAGTTGTAAAAAGTTTACCGATCATAATAATTTTGGACTATTTTTTAATAAAATTCATTCTATTGTCATAGTAGCTCCAGTGTGAAAGATTGTTATTACCGGTAGAAATATGACGGGCTCATGCAAAGACTAGAGCACTTTGAGAGCGCATACCTCCGCCAAGCGAGGCAACGGTAGCAAAAAATTCAAATTGACTCTGAAACCATAATTTTCTTTGTATAAAATCCAAAATCCAAACTTTGGTGCCTTTTGATAGTAATAAGAGCTTGCGCAATTTTCTTGAAGATTCGTTCACAACTTTTTGAGTTATACTGCTAACAAACGTTTTGACAAACATGAGTCAAACATACAAACGAACCAACTGATCTGAACCAAAATTTAATCATTTATGTCTTTTAACATTACTAACAGCTCCTATAAATTTCATAAAGATCCATTCGTTATTTTTTTAGTTATTGTGCTAACAAGCATAAAATTAAAAAGAGTGACAAACAAACGAACAAACAAACGGATCATTACCAAAATTTGGTCATTTACTTTTTGTTATATGCCTAACATCTCATGTTAATTTCATAAAAATCCATCTATAACTCTTCGAGTTATGGCATTGAGAAAAATGAAGCAGACAAACAAACAAACAAACGGATGGACATATCTTCACCAAAAGTTAATCATCTGTTCCTCCTAACATACGTAACAAAAATTTCGTCCAAATCGGTTTGTAACTTTTTGAGTTATCTTGGTGACAGACAAACACGACGAAAACATAACCTCATTGGCGGAGGTAAAAATCAAAACACAAAATTTGCACCCTTATTTCTCATCATCAGACATATCTGATGAGTGTCAGCTGTTAACTCAGATTGAATATTTTATGTCTGCAAAAAGAACATAAAGCAAATAAGCGTAAATAAATGAAGTTGTATTTCACATTGTCTTTTTCAAATTTCTATAATAGATCAGTCAATTTCCTGAAGAGGATGAGCTGCAGTATGTATACTCTTCTTAGAGCTGGCTTATATGTATCCAGCTAGCCAAAAAGTTCATACTTTTTTAGTATCAACTGTCCAATTTTATATTCATTGTTCATATATACTTTTTCTTTGGATACTGTATTCGACACCGCAGCCACATTTACATCAGTAGGAAAAAAGACCCCAAAGGAGGGAAGTTAGAACATTTTTGCTTACCTTTGAGCCCTTGGAATGAGGATCAGGCGGAGGACTATCGGCATCTTATGTACTTTTTTTACTACAGAAGGGGACAACAAGCAGCAGAAACTGGCCGAAAGATATGCAATGCGAATGGAGAGAATGCTGTTTCAGAACTGGTGGGCCAGGAGTGGTTTACTCGATGTCTATATGTACTAGCGGGACCCGTGGAAATTCCACGGTTAATTAATGTTTTCACCAACATTCGTTTGACAAAAGGTATTACTCCTGTAAACTGACTTACCACGTCGAATCTTAAGTCCACCTGACGAACCCCGTCTACCTTTAACACACCTCGTCTAGCGGACTCTAGCATCTCTCACCTGTGAATCTTGCATACAAAAAATGGTACTTCTTGCATTGTTCTCCTATATTAATGCATGCCTTTTCTAAGCTCTGTTTTCCACTGTTGACTAATAATTTAGCCGATCATGATCTTACGCGTTTCAATTATTTTGTCAGCGTCTCCGATTTTTTTTTTTTTTTTGCACGACTATGGAACTCATGTATATTGATCAGTAGCCTATCATTTTCCTGTTCTTTTTAAAGCATAGATCTGCAACAAACAAAGTCGGCCAATTTCTTCAGTCAGAGCAGCCTTACACTCTGTTCTCAAGATGTTATTGCATTTCTTTAGACATCGTGCATTCGCTTGAAGGAATATCTTGAACCGTTATGCCCAGCACCGCCTATTCTAATATCCTGTAGCGTATTCTAACTACGTATCTGGCTAGCCCTATTAAGAACGTCGAGCGCCGCAAGCAAAGTGAACATACGATATTGTGAAAGAAATTAAAAGCGCTAGATAAGATACGAGTGAAATGTTCTGCATGTCTTTGCTTTGAAAGTGACTGAAATTTTTTCAGAAGCACTAAAGAAGAAAGCTATGGTTGAACTTCGTTCCAGTGAGAATCGGAGCTTCTTGCAAACTGAAGTTCCCCTTACCTTATGCTGAAAAGGGTAATGTACAGATAGAGGGATAGACGGACGTACGCCTGGAGCCTCAAACAGAATTGTAATATCTATAGATTTCTATCAGGGAATTTTCAGTATAAGGTGCGCCTTGCTCTGGTCAGACTAAATAGATTAACACAACCAAAACTCGTAGTACATTAAGTGCCCGTATACTGCCCAGCTCTGGGAGCTGCATGGCGGCGTGGGGTTATATTATATGCAACTGGTAAACAAATTTGAACAAACGTTAATACAAGTCACACTATGGAATATCGTAAATTTCTAATTACGACCGTGAACTAAACGAGTCAGAAACAGATGGTCAGATGGTCACAGTCTAAAATCCCACAGTTTTCCCATCATTTTTTTTTTACCTTCCGCAGGCCGCAGTTGTACAAGTCTTCAGATTGCGTTGAGAACAACTATCCCACCTCTTGTATGACGTGATCTGTGTCATGAAATCGCCGACCCCGAGGTGGATTTTGCCCCTCTTGGAACAAGAAAAAGTTGTTTGAGTCGAGATCGGGAGAATGGGGCGGATGCGGTAAGATTTCATAGCTACATCGCGTTACTTCTACAGCCGCAGCGTGAGATGAGTGAGCGGGTGCACTGTCGGCAAGGAGAAGGACTCCTTTGGCGAGCATTCCACGGTGCGGAATCCAACGTACTGACACCTTACACATGAGAAGTTCGTCGTAATTAATTTTACGCATACTGCCATATGATAAGTAAGTAAGGCCAGCCTCATGCATGATACGTGGAAGCCTCAGCCCTTATTTTACCACTGGCTGAGTACTGCTGCCAACTTTGGAACCCAAGGGCACTGGGTTGGATCAGAAAACTGGAGAGCATCCAAAGAACATACACTGCCGATATCGCTGGACTCCATCATCTCAACTATTGGGAGCGGCTGGAGTTTTTATCCATGTACTCTCTCCAACGTCGCAGAGAAAGATATAATGTATATATGGAAAGTCATAATGGGTCTGGTCCCTAATTTCAGTGATCATCGCCTGAAAATCAACACGAAGGAACATATTCACCCTTTGGGACAATCTGTGTGATACCACCTTATGGCAAGCGACTCCCTGCTGGCGTGCGAGCATCGTGTAACCGCTCGTTCTCGGTGATGGGACCCAAGCTGTTTAATAGATTAGATTAAATAGGCGGCAGTAGACGAACCAATAGGCCCATTCCCAAAGAGACACCGGAACATACGCCCCGTCACTCTATGAGCTGTTGTCATTATGTTAGTAGGATATAGAGGACAGGAGAAAAGAGAGAGAGAGAAAAAAAAGGGGGGGGGGTGAAGAGTCCATGCCCAAAAGACGATCTTGAATGCACGCAAACACGTTCAAGAGCCGCTGACATGCGGAGCTTAGAGACATCAAACTGTGTAGTTGGAGCGGGAGAGAGAAGGAGATGGATTAAGGTTGCCTCGGAAGCGTTGGCCCTTAAGTGTTTGCAGCTCCCAGAGGAGGAATTCTTAGTTGCGGATAATGTCTCTCCCAATATACGTCAAGACGATTTTTAAACGCGTTGACTGAATAGCCTCTCAACGCAACTCAAAGTATTCCATCGACCACTACCAACTTTTAAAAGAATTTGGATGCGTTCTTGGACGGAATCCCGGACCAACCCCCACTGGCGCACTACCCCATGGCCGCGGAGGGCAATAGCCTGCTGGAGCAACCCATACACCTGCGGACCCAGTTGACCTAGCAGTGCATCACTGATCCGATGAGTGGAAGACGCACCACTGGCACCAGCGTGGCTCGGGACATTGCGGCCCGAACATCATCCAGGTTACCCCCGATCTTCCAGGATTAGAGCCTCCACTTTCGTCACTGTGGCCGCACTGGCCGTGAGTGATGGGTGCCCAGGTCTTGGTTAGTCTGTGAGGGACGTGTGGCTAGTTTAGAAATTCCTCTGCCATCTCACAACAGTGTCATATGGCGGGCAGTTATCGCCATATGCAGCCTGCACTTCATCATGGAATTGCGGGGCATAGGAACGCTTCAAATGCAGGAACTAAATCGAGCTGAAAGCCTCAATCTTTTCCATCTTGCTGGTTAATGACATTTTGCGCAACTTGTAAAAATGAACAAACTTAATATAAAATTTTTTGCAACATCATGCACATGAGGACCAGTGATTACTGTGACAAATTGTCATCTACATAGCTGAATAACTTCCGGGTTATGATTAAACCTTTAAAGAAGAAGTTTCGAGTAATTATAGATTTACGATAGCCTCCTGCATATTGGTGGTGATTTGAAGCTATTGGAGGCAATTTCTATGAGTACATCGCATTGTCCTATTCTGAATGATTTTAAATTTTTCTCCGAATCTGTAGGACAAAATAAGAAGTATACGCGTTTTCTCTATATTAAGTAAAGTGCTGAGCTGATTCAATCCAACAATCTAAAATTTTCATATTCTTTAGGCTTTTACTGGAGGGGATTCTTCTCCGAAACGAGCCTTTGAGTATCTCTCATTACCTCTGCATATACGAGATTGTTTTTGTCGAGATTTGATTGTCTACTAGTAACATAATTCAAAAAGCTATGGATGGATCATCATGCAATTTGCAGGAATTCTTAAAGGTGTCCCGAAGAACAGATGATTAGATTTTGGAATGATCCGGAAGAAACCCTCCTAGGTTCTGGGCCATTTTGAAATTGCCGTTAGTATTGCACATTTTCCATAGAGGAGCTATTCGCTTTCTCTGTGGTTCTCTAGAAATATATGAGTTCATAAACCCCAGGAGCAAAACAAAAATTGACGTTACTGTTTTCGTTGATGGTTCGGTTATATATATGTTTGTCTATCCACCCAAAAAGAAGCAAGTTGAGCCATCGTCGCAATCTTCTTCAGGTAGTGAAGTGGGTTGACTGAGATGTGAAAAATGCCAAAAATCTAGTTTGCTTGCCATAAAAAATGACGGTGTTGAATTTGTACCTCCCCCCCCCCCCTTAATTACCGCCGGTGATGGTCTTATGCCAAGGGGCGTTCTGGTTTGATGTTTTTGTCTTTCCTGTAATAAAATCATAAAAGTGCAACTACATATATTACTGTCAAGTAGACTTTTGCAGGCGTCAGCTGGACCTAAATTCAGTAATAAGATAATTAAAGTATGATGAACTAGTATGGGAAACCAGCTGAAAGTATTGAGAGGCTGACAGTGCAGGAAATTAATGCACAATTTTATGCAATTGTACCTGCGTCCTCTAAAAATAAATGAAAATATGTAAACCGGATATTGTAGTTGTTCTGTCGCTTTATCTCGTTGTATTTAGCAATATCAGTTACAGGCTGAACAGCCTAAATTAAATGAAGTGCGCCCTTTTGTGTTCCTGAGAAGCAAGAAAAAACAAAATAAGTCCATAATTAAAAAAAAAATATTCCAGCGCAAGGAGCTGCCGCTGCTTATTTTCTTCTCAAGTTTGTTGGTACTGCACTGGCGGGCGCACGACAACAGCCTGCTCTTCTCCCAGCCAGACTCAGGTAAGTGACAGGTAAAAAAAACGTGTAAAGAATATTATTTTACGTCACACTGGAATGAAATGTGTGTATTTAATATAAGATACAACACTTGCAAGAGTTGTACATTTGCGAAACGGCTTCCTAAATGGAAACAAATTATCCTACCGAGGCCAGTTTTGCGTGTAACAGAGATCGTTCTATGGCAGTACCAACAGCAATTGTTACTGTGTATAGCAGTAGCTGTAGAATATGACAGCGTACCATACGACTGCTAAGCCTGTTCAATGATAAATGAAAATGACCAAGAGAGTTTGATTGTCTTTCTGAAATGAGCGATGTGAACAGAGTATTTATTACCTCCCCCAAAGAGATTATGATTTTGTTAGAGTTTGTCTGTCTATTTGTCTGCCACCAAGATAGCTCAAAAAATTATCATTGGATCTTTATAAAAATTATAGGGATTGTTTGGTGTGTTAGGAGCAATACATGATTAACTTTTGGTGAAAATCCATTGGACAGGTTTTTTGCCTGCCTGTTTTTTTTTTCTCTCTTTTTTTTTTCTCCTTAACTTAACTCAAACAGTTACCAACAGATTTTCATGATATTTGTAGGAATTATTGGGAATGCTACAAAGAGCAACTCACCTTATTTGCGTAATGATCTGTCCGTCCGTCTGTCTCTATGTTTGTGTTTATGTGTGCCAGTAAAATAACCCAAGAAAGCTATGAGCAGATCTACATGAACATTGCAGGAAATGTTAGACTAAATTTTGCTGATCATCGGTTATCTGTTTCTGTGTATAACTACTTGTCTGTCTTAGCATTTGTCAGAACTTAACTGAAAAGTTGCGGATAGATCTGCAAGACAATGCAGGAAATGTCAAGAGGCACGTACTACTAAATTTCTATGTTGAAAAAAGGAATCTTTGTTACAGGAGTGATTTGAATTTTTCGTTAGCATTGCTTTGCTTGGCTGAAGTATACCTGGGAGTCACTCACTGAGAACAGGTAATATATACATCTTAACTACCTAGAACCTGTGGAGATTACCTAGAACAGAAGCAATGTTCTGCAGTGATATCTCAGACCCATATCATGCTACTTTTCCCCTATCTAATACTGATGGAACCTGTGGAAATTCTACAGAGCAAATCAATGATTGTTCCTCAATTAAGATGCCTTCCGACCCGTATCATGCATACGAAGGGTGAAAAATGTAGCAAGTCAGGCTGTGAATCTTCCACGTAATTTCATCCCCATTCACCTACTAAGTTATTACATTTAACAAATATTAGTTACAAATATTCGAATTGATTATACGGATCACCTATTTAAAGGTATTATATTTATTTAGAGCTCAAAATTGTTAAAACGTTTGATGATTTAAAAATTCTACATGACTGCGCCTAGTCTTTCACCGTAGTGCAGTAATTTTTCGACTAAAACTGCCATTTCTCATTATTTCAGTCGTTTAACTGCTTGCATTATTGCCAGCTATGTACAGCTTCACTTGATAGTGTCGGTGTATGTGAATGTTGGAGCTTCTTCCCCTTCAGATATATTTCTCTTGCACGCTCTGATTATAACATTACTCTCCAGCAGATATGGGGCCACGACAGCCAGCAGAAGTTGTTTTCCTGCTAATTCTCTGCAAAGGTGAGAATATTCTGCAGTCAGATAGAGAAATGGAACAATTTCCATAAAGTATATTTTTTAACCGACGAAGTTAAAAGAAGCTCATATTTATCACCCGCGAGCGAAGCGAAGAGCTGTGATAATATTTGCGTTGAAGATTTTAGTTTGTGTATATATATATATTTATATTTGTTCGTTGGTTTGTTTGTGTGTCTGTCCACCCAATAGGTGGTCGAAGGAGTTGAGCACTGTTCATAATTTTTGTAGGGAGTTTGGTGGGTTGACCTAGATGTGACCCATGCAAAAAAAAACTAGGCCTTTCTACCCATGAAAAATGACGGCTTTGAAATTTCCGCCGTAGGGGCGAATTTTCTCCGCCGGGGCAGGTCGTCTTACACCACAAGGCTTTCTATTTTTTCCTACGTTAGCATTGATGAGGTGATCTCTGGGATTGGGGGCTGTGCCCTAACCTCGTTCATCAAAAATGACTGCGTTGAATTTGCCCCCTACCACGGGCGATGGTCTTACGCCACGAGACGTTCTAGTGAGTGAGACATTACAAGACAATTTTTTATGAACTCAATTACAGGAATTTTCTATCTCTTCATGTTATTTTCAATAACCGTGAGATTCGAAGCTTAGGTAAAATTTACGCAGCTTATTACTGAAAGCCAAAAATCTGCTAGCACACGAATGCAAACATTCTTCACAGTCTTGCCTGCGCAGTGCGTACCACGGAGGTACATAACGCGTCTTGCTCTTGACACTACTGATGAAGTCTCTGGACGCCAGTATCAATTTTCAATTCTCAACACAACCGCGTTATTTCTCTGTTTGTTCGCATTTCAGACCTCCCCCTGACAACATCCATGCTCCCGTCACTGATTTAGAAATAAAGAAATTTTTACTTTTTATAGGTTATAGTTTTTCTGATGATGGGATTATCTATCCCATAACGTTGAAATTTTTATTACGTCGACTTCATACTATTAAAGAAATGTATGTATGTATACATTTTCTCTTAAACACATTCTATTCAAGACCAGGGACGAGTCACAGTTTATGATTTTCTTATTATTCTTTTCAATGCTGCGCACAAGACGTTTTGTTGGTTCAGGTAGGTTATAGATCAATGCTCCGAGAGTCATTTTATTTACACAATAGCTACAAATTTATTCAACGTTTCCAATGGCTTCCATTCATTTTCAAGAATCCAAATTTGATTTGTATAGGCTAGCAGAAGTCGTTCTTCTATACAAGTTTCATTGAAGATCAAGAAATACTTTTTATTTTCGATCTTCTAATTAGTTTTTTCGATTTTCCTTACGCACGATTTTGCAGAAGAAGGTAAACTAAAAATCAAGTTTCTAATTCATGGCATTATTGATAATATATTCCGACGTTTCGAATGTATCTTACATTCATTTTCAAGGCAAGCGGTGAAATTTCAAAATGACTTGATGTAAATACATAGCGATCGTATTCTAGATACCAATTAGTAAATTATGCGTTGTTAATCAAGAAAATAATTTTAACGTCCGTACGAAGTTTGTAGACTGTAAGTTGGAAACTTGATTTTTAATTTACCTTCTTCCACAAAATCGTGCGTGAGGAACATCGAAAAAACTAATAAGAAGATCGAAAATAAAAAGTATTCCTTAGTCTTCAATGAAACTTGTATTCATATATATATATATATATATATATTTTCTTGAGATGGCATAAATGTAGATCGATTAGAAGCAGTTGAAGAAATTTCGATACCCAAGACGAGCGTTTTGCTGTTCTGCAGCTCATCAGGTGGGAGGGTCAAAGTTGTTAAATTTAGTTCTTGAAATCTAGAGGTATTTCACCACGACCGAACCACCTTCATAAATTGGTCAGACTACAGGTTCTAACAAACATCTTTAGAAATGTTAGCCCATTCCTCTACCGCAATTTGTTTCAAATATTTAAGGTTTCCGGATTTCCCCGCATTTACATTTTTCTTCAAGATCCCTCACAAGTATTCATCGGATTCAAATCCGGGCTTTGGCTTGGCCACTCCAGAACGCTCACATTGTTGTCAACAAACCATTTTTCAATGATTTAGCAGTGTGTTTTAAATTGTTGTCTTGTTGGAAGGTCATATTTGGGCCCAGATTGAGAGCAGCTTCCGCAGACTGCTTCAAGTTTTCACTTAGAATTTCGATGTACTGGTCTTGTATCATTCATGATGCCATTAATATTCACTAAATTTTCTGTTCCACTGGCCGAAAAACAACCCCAAACAACAAACTTCCATCCCCATGCTTAACTGTTGGAACCGCGTTTTGGGGCTTCAAAGCTTCACCATTTTTACGCCAAACGAAAACAACTTCCCTGTGACCAAACAGCTCAAACTTTGTCTCATCTGACCAAAGCACTGATGACCAGAAGCTTACCTACATCTTTATGCAGATGTTGGCAAAGATAGTCGAGCTTTGATGCACCTATCCAGACGAAGAGGTGCCATCTTTGTTCTGTAACCTCTAAGGCCTTCAATGTCCTCTATATCGTTGACTTAGATACTTCGATGTCCGAGATACTGAAATAATTTAATATGGCTTTAGAAGTGATTCTTGGGTTGATATTAACCTTTGGCACGACTTTTCTGGCGTCTTTTGGGAAAGTTTCTGTTTCCTCCCTCGTCCTTTACGGTTGTCAACCATCTGGGACTCTCGGTATTTCCTCACTATGCTCTGAGCAGTGGAGACAGGAACCACAAACTGCTTAGATATTGCCTTATAACCTGCACCATTGCTGCGAGCATCAACAATCCGCGTTCTCAGGTCCACGCTGAGCTCTTTTCCTTTCGCCATGATGACTCCAATGTTGCAGGAAGAGGAATGTCAAAGCTTGCAGGTGCAACCTCGTAACAGACGTGAATATTCCAGAACAATCTAGAAACACCGCGCTATATAAAGAAATTTACTTTGAAAGTTATTGTAGTAATATAACTATCATGATTCTAAAAGTGGAGGATAAGCACAGCATGAATAAATTTGAGTCTTTTCATTTTCAAATTGTTATTAAATATTAGTTTAAATAATTTATTTATAGTTACTTTGTTGTTCAGTTTAAGTCACCAATTGCACATAGACATTTTCATGTTAATTTTTTGAAAAAGTGTTTGAGTGTTTGATAAATAACTTTGAAAATACAAAACAAAACAAGCGACAGGAGTGTGAATAATTTCGAGCTTAACGGTATACGCACAAAGATGGAAGATATACCGGTACTTTGATTTTTTTTATCATGAGATCAATTTTATCATTACATCTATTATTGAAGGAAAGACGGGAGAAGTGGTAGGTAACTCTGCAGAAGGAAAGGTTACGAAGCACTGACTACACTGATGCTAAAAGTTACAATACACAGTACTTCTGTACCATAAAATCATTAACATTTATCAAAGTCCATCGGGGCAGTATCGGATAATCGCTCAAAACTCCTATTTGGTTCTACGTGGCGCGATGTCACGCTCTTGCTATCCATGTGGTCGCCGAAAATTATGATCCTACAAGAAAAGTTGCGTCCCATGCTGATATTGTTGCGTACTCGTTGGTCTTTATAATGAGCATTCATATAGTATTGTTCTATGTAGTGTAGGCTCATTTGTCATAAAATAAATGTTCGTGTATTTTTCTTTTTGGAAAAGCAAAAACTCTCGTGATTCTGTTAATATATGATATAAAGACAAGAAAAAAAACAGGGTGCCATTTTTTCTCCAACTTTAGAGCCTTGAAATCCAAGATGACTGCCATGATGCAAAAACGGCATTATTTGGACACTACGATTGATATAAATCGGGCTCAAGGGTTTTTCACCATCTGTTACTTATACAACTAATGTAAAAGCCAGTTTTAAATCAGGTATGAAATTACGTACCATATATTCTAAATACATAAATATAAATTATATAAAAATCACTATCCTATGGTAAATTACAAAAAATTCAAATAAAAGTCGACACGAGCTAATTAAAATTTGACGTTTCGGAAGTTTTATCCCATTTTTAAAAACCCAATAAAATCTTAAGGATATCCAACAATAAAAATTTTTTTTATTCAAGAGGACCTAAAATGTGGTGGTGCTAGTGTTGTGGGACCTAGAGAGCGAATGACCACGGTGCAATATGGGGTCCTGATATAAGCGTCGAGCGGCACGGGAAGCGGAGGAAAATGAGCGAGTGCAGTCGGAGGAAAAAGCGTCAGCCAAGGTTGTGACGAGTGGTACAGCTGTAGTCATCATATCGGGCGGGAAAAGAACATGTACACTGTACAGTCATGGGGGAAAAATCCGTCCTGCACAAAGAGCGGACAAACCAAGCCGTGAGCAGGGGCCGGGCGCCAGCTCCCGTACAGTCAGCAGATGTGTAGTTAGTCAGTCGGGGATAGTGTGAAGAGGTACA
>LQNS02278160.1:12148295-12162086 GCA_001587735.2 Parhyale hawaiensis
CTTGGCTTATTGCAAACAGCCAGCAGAGTAACATCATCAGCATAACCAACAAGAAAATTATCAACAAGATGAAACAGGTCCGCCGTATATACAATGAACAACAAAGGGCCCAGAACAATACCCTGTGGGACACCAGACACCAAATTCAAAAACGTGGCAAACGTGGCTAACCATCAACGTGGCAAAGTCTTCAACTTACAAAAAGTCAAAAACTATAGACTTCGACTTTTGTTTCATTAGTCTGCTGAGAAGCAAACAAACAGATTTTACAAACTATGCGCTTCATCGCTTCCAGTGGAGAAACTAATTACATCAACTAACTGATGTTCGATGTTTATACGGGGCAAATATCCTTCTTGTGCACTGCTCAAGACCTCATAACAAAACAAAATCAGAACTAGAACGTCTCGATGCGTACTGGCCAGCAAATCAATTTTTTTTTTAGCGTGGAACACATCGAAGGCTGCCAACCAGACTCTGCCCAAAAATTTATGAACATAGCTCAGCTCCTTCTACCTCTTTTTGGGTGAATAAAAAATATTTATACCGACAAATATATTTACCTCCGTATATCTTCAACGAAAACATTATTTCCTCCCTCACTTCATTCGCGGCTAATAACATGTACTTTCTACAAATGCATAGCAAGCCCTGTTAGCTGGTTCTATCGCTAAAGCTTCTAAAATCCTGAGAAAAAAACATTGAAAATGCGCCTCAGTGGGAATTTCAAGGAACATAATTATGATAGTAATGAACCACCGTCTTTGCTGCAACTCTTCTGCACACATGCTATCCAAGGTTTCCATTAAGTTAAAACTACCTGTAGGGACTTATTCATAAAATGTGTACTAAGTGACCAATAGATCACTTCTACAGGAACGCCTCGTGGCGTAAGACTATCGCCCGTGGTAGGGAGCAACTCCAATGGTGTTGTTTTTTTTATGGCCAGCTAGCTAATCCTAGGTATTTTTTGGCGTTGCTCACATCTAAGTCAACGCACCTCACTCCTCACGAAAATTATGAACATTGCTCAATTTCTGTCCTTCTTAATTCGTGTGGATTTGTAGATTCAACGCCGTCGTTTTTGATAGCCAGCTAATTCAAAATTCTTGCTAGTTTTCACATCTTAGACAACCCAATTGACTGCCTGAAAAAATTATCATGACTTTATTCCTTCTACTTCTTTTTGGCTGGACAGACAACAAATTCAAATTCACTGCCGTCATATTTGATAGTCAGCTAATTCCAGTTTGTTGGCATTGGTCACATCTAAGTGAACCCATTAGACTCTCTGCAAAAAATTCTGGAAATTGTTCAACTCCTTTTACCACTTTTCGTTTGGACAAGCAAATATATTGACATATACATAATATATACATGTATATATATATATAGTTAAATCTTTAACGAAAACATTATCACCTCTCCTACTTCGTTCGCGGGTGATAATCGAATAGAAATTGTTTTTAAACATTTATAAAATTTAGTGTATGCAGTAGATTTATTGCAAGTCATCTTGAAATTAGGCATATAAATCACAACTGTAGCCTAAATTAGATGATTCCGTTGCCTTGCTTGTGTCAGAAAGCCTATGTTTAGATGCTTTTTTGTAAATATATCTTGCGTACAAGCAAAGATACTGACGTATTGCTAAGCAGCGGCTATTTTGGCCGCCATCTTGGATTTGGGATTTTTAAAATTGAAATAAAATATGGCACCCTAATTTTTTTTCAAATCTTATGTCATCTTCTTTCAAAATCAAGTGAGTTTTTGCTTTTGCCAAAAAAAAAATGACACGAAATTACAAATGAGCCTACACTAATAGTTCATATTGATAAGAGATTAATGCTTTCCTGCGTAAGTTCATCTGCCTACGAAACTTGTCCCACTATGTTTTCACATCCAGAACCTCTTTTACCATAGCATTGCCCCAAGATAAGGTTGCATGTTTTTGTTCTCTCACTGCCGCATGTACGCATGTTTTGCAGTCAACAGGACGGAAGGCGGTGCGGCCAAAGACGTCTCCAGACAGCTGGAGCAGGCAGAGACACTGCTCAAATCTGCTACAGCGCTTACGTCCACTCTGCTTAGGTAAACTGATATATCTAGACATTATATTTCACAAACCCTACCTATACCTAACTCCCTCAAGGTATTACAAAGAGACCAGTTTCGTTGCATATACCAAAATTTAGTTGAGGTAACTAAACTATTGGTTTGGCTATCAAGTACTTAAATTTTTAGTTGATACTACCAATTGATTTTGTTAAATATTTTGGTTATATTACCAAATTTTACGGTAAATTTTTCTAAAAAAAAAATTGGTACCTGACTGGATTTGGTTATTCTTATTAATTACAAAATAGCATTTGGTAACTGAGACTTATATAGCGTCATTATTACCAAATACTTCAAGTAAGAATAAACAAATGAAAACATACCAGTAACTGAGCATTTTTTCGATCTTTGTATAATAACTAAAAACAAGTCACCTAAAAAATTTTAAAGGTAGGTTTGTCCCTGTTACGGAATAGGTCAAAGTCGTCAAAAAACTTTGTTGCAAATGATATCTTAGTTTCATCTAAGGGGATGTTGGAGAAAAGAGAGGTGATATCGAAGGTGGATAAATAGGCGTTGCATGGGAGGCAATTGGAGGGGGAAGCACCTACAGGTGCTTTCTTTGGAATCATGTACGGGCTTCCAAAGGTACAGTACACAGAGCCGGTGCCTCCTTACGACCAATTCTAACTACTTATAAAACCCCGTTCTACCCTATCGCAAAATTCCTCATTCCATTATTTGAACCTATAACTACTAATCAGTATACTTTGCGCGAGTCATATGAATTTCGTGGCCGAATCAAAAGCCTCCAATTTCCTCCTAACGCCCACTTATCCAGCTTCGATATCACCTCTCTTTTCACCAACATTCCCGTAGATGAAACTAAAGATATCATTTGCAACAAAGTTTTTTATTAGAACTTTATTTAGTCTCGCCACTAAAAAATTTTAGTTAATGTGGGCTCACCGGTCTCTGTGTGTAAAATTATCAAAATTACCTTCCTTTCCTCAATCCCACTAGACAGTGTAAATCGCTTTATTGTCGGTTGTTAATTGTTAATTTCAGAAGAAATATAGATTTCACATAGGTGAAAGTTGGTGCCCTGAGAAACCACAACTGCCTAGTCTAGCCATAAATAATGTTAAAAGTTCAGAGCTAAAATTAAGCGATAAAAAATTATTGCTCTCAGGCGATGTTTATCATTATCTGACACACAAATTAACTTACCGCTTTTTTAGGTTCGTGGTGGTAGCGGACTCGGAGGCTCTTTACGAGGACATGGTAGCAGTCACGTCAGACTGGCCACAGAGATACAAAAGAAAGCTACGCTTCCAGTACCTGCCCGTGTGGTACCCTCCAGGGCGGGAGTACATGAGGACCATGTTCCGCGAGTGCGCCACAGAACGCCTCTTCGTGCCAGCCATGCTGCCCCAGGAGGACGCCATCATCTATATCGACACGGACTTCGTATTCATGCGACCTCCCGAGGATCTGTGGGCTGAGTTTTATGAGTTTAATGAAACGCAAGTAGCAGCCATGGCGCCGTGTCTCTACCATTACGGCACCAACAGAAACAGCAAGGTATGAATATCTAGCAAAAGAATTGCATTTCTGGATGCAGTTCCAACCTATCCAATTTTAAGTAATAAAGTGCATGGCATGCTTATTGACACACGATGCTTTTATTTGAAATATGTACCATTTCGATTATCCTGGGTGGCGGCGCTGCTGCCGGTATTCCGGGCGTTCCCAGTTCACCTTAATCTGTTGCATGGCGCGCCACAGGCCCCAACTCGGACACATTCGTTCCTGTTAACGTTTATTTTTGAATATTTAATCAAAAGACTCCGCCAGTTGCGAATTCCGTAGCCTGTGAAATATGATCGGTGGTTCGTTTGCTTATCTTTAACGTGAGAGCGGTTTAAATTTGGACGATCAGTGAAGCTCAGGATAAGTAATGATGACCGGTGGACAGAGTTGTGCCTAGCGCCGCTAGAACTAGCGCGCGCTAGTTGCGCCACTAGTTTTTTAGTAGCGCAAGCTCTAGCGCCGCTAGGTTTGAGAATCACTAGCAGCGCTAGTAGCACCGCTAGTTATTATTACGAACCAAAAGGCCCATTCCTAAAGAGGCACCGGGACTTACACCCCTGCCCTCTATGAGTTATTGCCATTAAGTTTGTAGGATGTAGAGGAATTGAGAAACGAGAGGAGAAAAAATGGAAGATGAAAGAGAAAAAAGAAGGGGGAGAAGAATCTACGTCAAAGCGATGGTCATGAATGCCCGCAAGCATGATCGATTGCTGCTGTATGCGGATCTTAAATATATAGATGGAGCGAAAGTGAGAAGAAGTCAGCTTAAAATGGCTTGGGAAGCTTTGGCTGTTAAGTACTTGCGACTCGTGGCGAAGGAGTTCTTAGCTGTGGAGGATGTCTCTCCCAATGTATGTCAAGACGATTTTCAAACGAGTTGACCGACTCCGCACCAACAACGTAGGAAGGGAGTCTATTCCAAATGCTGACTACGAAATAGGGAAAGAACTGCTGACTTAAGGCTGCTCTTCGAGCTTTATGCTTCAGTTTTTCACCGTTCTTTCGCAAGCGATCATTGGATCTCTTTCAAAGAGTCCCGTTATAAGTACGTCGTTGAAGCCATTCAAGTACTTGAATGTTTCTATTAGTTGTCCCCTGAGTCGTTTTTGCTCGCGAGAGATCAGACCCAGTTCTTTCAGGCGACGTTCATACGACTTGTTTCTCAGTTGAGGTATCAGTTTCGTTGCTCTGCATTGAACTCTTTCCATGTTATAGATCTCTTTACAGAGATGTGGTGACAAGAATTGAACAGAAAATTCTAAGTGTGGCCTCACTTGTATTCGATTTTTCTGGTGATGAATCCGAGTACTTTGCTGTCCTAAGTCACGTTGTTGAGTGACAGTAGCCAATTCCGTCCCATTCATTTTCAATGGGGTGGAAGAGTTTACTAGCCCTACGTGCATTATTGCGCATTTTTTCGACATTAAAGTTCATCTGGCACGTTGCGCACCATTCCATGAGGTGGTCAAGGTCTTGTTGGAGCTCGGCTCTTTTCGTTGTAGGATGACAAAGTTTTGTATCATCCGCAAATTTACTGATTTTACTACGGATGTTAGGATCGAGATCATTGATGTAACTTGAGAACAGAAGTGGGCCAAACCTGTGTCCAGTCGCTCGACTCTCCTTCAAACTTCACTCGCTGCTGCTTACCCGTAAGCCATGCCTTGATCCATCGCAAATAGTCACCCTGGATGCCATGGGCTTCCAATTTTTTCATTAGCCGGTGATGGGGGACTTTATCAAAAGCCTTTTAGAAGTCTAGATACACAAGGTCCTCACCCTTTCCTTCATCTTTAATATCTGTAACCTCTGAGAAAAAGTCCAGTAGGTTTGTTAAGCAGCTTCTTCCATTTCGGAAGCCATGTTGAGTGTCAGACATGAGCTGCTGCATCCTCAGGTGATCAATGATGCGCTTTTTCAAAGGGCGTGCGATGATTTGGCTGACGACCGAAGTAAGACTGATTGGTCGATAGTTGCTGGGGCTCTTCTTATCCCCCTTCTTATGTATCGGTATTACATTAGCAAGTTTCCAATCCTGCGGAACCTCTCCCGTTCCTATAGATCGATTAAATATTCCGAGCAGTTGCTTCACAATGGCTGGAGCCATTTCCCGTAGTACACGGGGAGTATGATTATCTGGGCCAGTCACTCCGCTGTGTGTGACATCCACATTTTTGCATTACAGGTCGACTTTAATGCACCTGTTATAAACAAAATAACGTTCTAGTGGCATTGGGTGAACTACAAAATTAGATTAGCTATTAGTACGGTTAATCACAGAGGAGGTTTTTATGACTCACAGGTCCCATACTACGGCAAGACCGGACTCAACGCCGGCGTGATGCACATGAACCTCACCCGCATGAAGAATTTCCCGGACGGCGGCTGGGTGGAGGCCAACATGATAGTCTTCGATCAATTCAAAGACGAAATAGTTTTGGCAGACCAAGATATACTCAATATTCTATTTAATAAGGTGAGAGACGCATTGACTTCGCGCAACCAATTTCAGAGTTTTATCATTTGACAAAACAGTTTACAGAAATAAGTCAGGATTTTAACACTGCCTCTTAATATTCTTGAAATACTTTCAGTGTAGGTGCTTATTATTGAAAACAAAGACATCCAGTTCACACACCTGCTCTTATTGTCAGTGTGACATTGTCTGTCGTATGCACTGTGCCGATCTATAAGAAATGCAAATAAACCCTTTGGTTTTTCACACTCAAATAATGCATTTTGAGATAATACAATACAGGTACCTATTCTTTTCACCGTGATAAACTTAACATGTCGTATTTTCAGAGCTATGGTAGCGATTTCACAAAATGACACGGCAGTTACTTGTTATATCATCGACTTTCGAATCTCGTATCACTCGTAAAATCAACTGTATTTGTAGCCCAAAACAACCACTGTTATTGTTATTTATTCATTTTTTTGCTCCCAATTGCCTCATAATTCTATGCAATATAACAATATGAAATGGGAGAAAAGTTGACTTAAGGCGAAAATAATGTTCTCTCTGTCTCCTGCATTCACGTTGTTAAAGTCCTCTTCGCCCGCTGCTATCGGATTACTTTTACAGTTTAGCTGCGGTAACTCTCACCTACCCGACCCATCACCTGCATCTTTGAGCTCGAAAAATTACTTTTTCACCGTGAGATTCAAATCGATTAATTTAGATACCACGGTAGCAGCAGCCTAGGGTGCTGAGCTGATGACACTGGATGTTGCAGGTTCGAATGCTAACCCTGGCAAACGAGCTCGTGCAGCGCTTAACCCACCTGCTCAGCATCTAATAGATATATGCACAGCTGCGTTCTTCCTCCTAATACGCTCAGGGCATCTGCGATATTGGACTTATTTTGTTTTTATTTCAAATTAATTACAATATCCCATAATTTGCGCTCCCCTCGACATCTGCAGCACTTTTTATTTTTTATTCTATTTTGTAGTATTTTCTTTTTTTTTTCCTCACAGTCCTCAGAGATCTTTTCATCGTCCAAGTGAACCGATCCTGTCATGCTTCGGCAGGCCGAACAGCAAAGTACTTGGCACTACTCATATTGAATACAACTTTTAATAAGGCGTCACCAGATAAGAGTGTAGTAACATTCAAGAACATGGATGTTTCTCTAACATCCATCGAAATTTTTCGCTTATTAACAAATCAGTCTAGAAACTACTTTGCGTTGCATCTTGAATGACGACAGTCAACTGCATTTGCATCAGCTAATTCAGGTCCTCCAATACCGAATGATTGTTTGCAATACTAAGGATATTTTTTTTATAATTGTCCGCACTTGCTGTCTCACTGCGTGTTTTACGACGCGATGGTTGCCGTAAGCTTTCCTCCTTCTCCACCCTCCATCTCCCAGCTGAAGTCTGTACGAACTGTGAGGCAAGCACAACTGATGCAGAATCATGTAGTGAATCAGACAAACTGTAGTGCAACTGGCAACTATCTATGTTTCACAATCACATCCTTGAGGCTAATATCTATTTATGTTTCCTTCCAGTACCCAAAGTTTCTGTACGAGTTGGGATGCGAGTGGAACTACCGCATCTTTCAATGCTGGCGAGGTGTGAACGAGTGTCCCGCCACAGCAACTTCAGGCGTTGCACTGCTGCATGGCAACGCCCTCGCATTTGCTACAGATAAGGAGTCCAAACTCAAGGTAAAATCGAGGGTAAAAAGAAGCTCCTTGGTTGTTAAAGCTAAATAACTGATTAATTTTTAATTTTTAGTTGAGCAATGAAATAGTCATTGTTGAGCATCATTATAATTCAATTAGTTCCGTAATTGGAGGTTGGTTACGTGCACGTAAGGTGTAGGATATTTATTATAATTACTAAGTTTTTGCTGTGGTGCTGCCCATTAGGAAGCGGTGCGTACTGTGGTTCCGAAATTTGGGTCATTGCGCATCTGAAAGAAACTGGAGATATATGTGGGGAAAAATGAGGCAGGGAACCTGCCATAAGGAGTGCTCACAGTATGAGTACACTACAGGGAAGTATTCTAAAAGATGCGAGTCAGCTTTTCACTTTTATATGAAATAATACGCCATAATTCACGAGTCTCCAAATCACGAATACACTTTTGAAACCCCAATAACGGCGAGTCTGGAGTACTTTTCATAATTTCTTCGTTGTGGAAAATTATTTTCGGTTTAGATTCCTGAAGCAACTCCTTTGTAACGTAAATAAAAATAAGGAAATAATATATAATATTATGTCATTATTTGTTGAGACCAAATCCGTATCATCTTTAAATAAAAACTAGAATAAAATATTTTAGATTATCCGTGACATAGCCTACACAAAAAAATTTTATGGTAGGGAATTGGTGCAAACCATAAAAAAAACTTATCGAAAAAAATGGTATATTAATGCTAATCTGCAGTGGCAGCGGAAGCAGTCTTATATCTGACGAGTTACAGGCATTGGACACATTCAACACTGTAATTCTCGTCATTGTTGCCCAGAGGAAAAACTAACATATTAACTGAAATTCATGTATGAGTCGTAATTCACAAAATTTTGCAATTAATAAAATTGTTCAGAGCTGAATTATGGTGAAATCGAGCACCTTTTTCATAATAGAGTGGAGCGAGACCATATAGTAAGACATTTTATAGGGTGCGGAGTTTCAGGAAGGTCGTACCCACTGTCTAACAGCCAACAGAGCCCCAAACAGTGATGATTTAAACCCGAGTCGCTTTTCACAATCATAACGTCCCACAAAATTGGACGACAGTAAGCATTGAGTTTGATGCAATGTGTCTTCTGTGGGACCGCAGTTAGCGACCAAAGAGAGAGCCAGTAGCGAAATATCTCCCCATTGCACGTAACCGATGACCACTGGTCTATCTGTTGTTTTGACATTTAGACATTTTGTTAAACAATCTTGCTCCCCGTACAGTGAATCTAATAGAATATTTTGTCGCCACGAGTTTACCACCATTTCTGCTTGGGAAGCGTCATCAGTCATCACAAATCCTTCTAGTTCTCCCTGAGTGTCTGGCGACAATCTGTTCAATCACATTCTCAGTGATACGTCCGAGAATTTTCCGAACATATATGATTCTAAATCGCTCGAATCTTCGTTGTATTGAATACAATTGGAGACAGCTAAATCGTTTGTGGTAATCGTACTCTTTACATGCCTCAAATTATGGCCGTGAACGATCTTTGGGTAGCTTCAAGTTCAAGTTTTTTCTCATACTCGGCATCCAAATGGAGAACAGTATTCAAATCTTTCAAGAATTGTTTCACTAGTGTCAGCATCATCTCTACTCCGCGCGACAAGAAAGTTCCTAAAAAACAACATCATATTTTTCCCACAGCGATAACTCTCGCAGTATGTTCTTCGAAGGTCCCATCGTCTTGCATTCTCACGCCAACATTACTCGCCTCTTAGAACTGGTTTTCTTACAATTTCATGCCCATTGCTGGTGATATATAGTGTGGATTCAAAGAGTGTTTGAGTTTTTCCGTATTTTAGAGGCTCGAAGCTCGTTTCATTGAAAGTCATATTATTTTATACCAACCATTGGCAGATACTTTCCAAATCTCGTGGACAGACAACGCGTCTTCCATAGACTGTACAGCAGCTAGTGTTCGTGTATCGTCAGCAAATGACGAAGAGATTGCATAATTGCATCCATACCCCCATGTCATTGATAATGATAAAAAGTACAGGGAGAAGCACGTTGCTTTGTTGTACTCCACTTAGTAGCTGTCGGTGTCTTAATGACACTTTGTTGTTGACGATTACACTTTGAGTTTTATTTGGCAAAAATTCTTCAAGCCACCAAAGACATTTTCCACGGATACCCATTCAAGAAAGTTTTAACATGAGGATCCGTGGTCAACCTTATCGAAAGCCTTATAAAATCTAAGTATATTACGTCCACATTCTTTCCTTGTCACAATGTCTCTTCGACGAAATCATAATCTTCCAGCAGTTGTGAAGTAAAGGAAAGTTTATGTCGATAACCCTGTTTTGATATCAATAAGCCATTAGACTCATTATTTACTCTCGAGATGGTACACTAGGTGTTTACGGAACACCCTATCAAACGTTTCCACTACGTGGCTAGTTAATGAGACAGGTCTATAGTTACCTGGATATGTACTACTGTATTTCCATTTCTGAGGATTGGGGAAATGATTACGTGCATATCCCTCTAGCAGGGTTTTGGGCAATCAATGCCCGCCTCTCTGTGCGGAGGAGTCTCTCCTCCCCAGATCCTTTCGAACTACCCTCTCCCAGCTACGCTCTGGCCACTGCTCGGTCTTAGCGGATTATAATTTCCGAATGGGACGGATCACTGATCCCTCCTGGCAACTATGCGGACTGGAAGAACAGTCTGTTCGTCACTTATTCTCGTATTCTGGTCACCCCACTGATCTTTCGGTGAGCAGTCTCTGGCTGGACCGGCTGGATCCACTCGGGGCTACGCGTTTCCTCGCCTCTCTTCCTCTTTTCGACTTTCTCCCCCCTCTGCATAGACCTCCTCCTCAACCTGGCAATGGTGAACCCTGACGATGGCAACTAACAATAACAACATTGCGTGTTCATAAACGGTTGATATAGCCCCATCGCCAATGATGTACGCCACGAGGTAAAGCGAGTAAGGAATGCTTAGCTTACACATTTTGAGGATTTTTGCAGGAACACCATCTGGTCCTGAAGCACTGTTTCCGCTAAGTTCATTGATGGTTAATTCAATGCTTAGTTTTGTCAATTCAAAATCCACCAGGTAGTTATCAGTTGCTTCTAATAATTGTACTTCAGGGTTATTTTTTTTTTTTCAAGAAACTTTTTGGTGGCGGCTCAGTATTTCGGATATCTCTTGATTGTTATCAGTCATCGATCCATTTTCGTCGAATAATGGCCTTATTTTTGTTTTCAGAAACGAGTAATTTGATACTTAAGCATAAGGGTGCTAAATGAAACGAGGTACAAACTCTGACAGTATAAGCAGCGACTCGCAAAATGAACACTTTTCTTCAATACCAAAATTTTAAGGCTCAGAAGTTTTCAAAGTTTACTGTCATATCCTTGAAGATCCAAAGAAACCACGTCAGCAAAAATTTGGCAGGCAGTGGACTCCGTCGCTTTTATTCAAGCTCAGAAAGGTTATTTTTACAATTTGCTTTATCACTTCCATTGTATATCTCATGTGGCACAAACTAGATGGCCAAAAGAGAGTAATTATATATACATTGAAATTATTACTTTTTCTTCCAGCCGACTGCGGAAATTCTCACGCGTAACCAATTTCCTCTTGAAAGTTTCTTCCCTTTTTAGTCTTCGCAATAAAGTTTCGTTTTTACGAATTTACACGTACTTTTAATAAGTGCGTCTCTTAAAATATGCCATAAATGCTCTCATGCAATTTGGAAATACTATAACAGTTGAAAATAATATCATTGTTTAGCTACGCAAAGCTTACAAATAAATATAAATTTTACTAGAAAACGATTTTTAAAATCTAACGTGTTCTCCTCGGGCGTTAGAGGGTTACCTCTAGTGATTGGTTATAGTTGTAATTAAGTAGTCATGTTCAACCATTCTCGGAAAAGTTGCTAAGACTAAATATTTGTCCGTGCAGGCAGTGTATGACGCGTGGCGACATCACCAGTTGGGTGCTTCCTTAGTTGAACTCTACGCGTCCCTGAGGCAGCGGCTGGCTGCAGTGACTACTTCTCATCTCCCATCTCAGTGTGGTCGTCTCACTAATATTGATGACGTCCTCAGCCTCCAGCTTCTGCATTATCTCCAACGAACCATTGCACAATAGACCGGAAATATATATTTATAAAAAAGCTCACTATTTGTAACCTAGTTTCTATCCGCATTAGACCGACACTTAACTAATTGCTGTCAATTTGCCATCGCCAACTAAATTCACATTCACGTAAATTCATCGCAAGGCAAATTTATCACGGGTTTATGGCACTCCGAATGGATTCATCGCCGGGTTAATTAAGCCCCTTTACACGCATCTCCAGTTAAATAATTCATCGCCGGGTAAATACCTTGCCACATAAAGTCAGTGAGGGTGAATAGATCATTTGTGTACATGCATGTAAACCATGGATTATGAGACTAACAGGTTAACCCAGGGGCGGGGCCAAACTGTAGTGCATCATGGGAAATGGGCTTGTGAGGTCACAAAAACCTAGTACGTTTATCAGCAGCTATTTTGCATTGTTTTTCATCATTTCATTTGGGCCTCCAGAGTTTCCTACATGTCCTACAATCATTACAGTTGTACAAAAATATATATCAAAGCATCTACGAACTACTTTAGCTCTCTGAAGGATAAAATTTTATTACTATTATTTAGGTTATTTTTCCGTGAGAGGCCCGCACCCGGTCGGAGAGTTTCGGTAAAATGTTGGCCTAAGCTGTGCCGTCGCGTATTCGTCGTTAATATATCCACCTCTCTTAATCGTAAAAACTACAGTATCATTGGAAAAATTATCTATTTAACAATTGCCACTTTCAGCAACGTCATTCCGTAAGACAGTTTAGATATGTCGTATTTGGTTAGTGTCTCGTCATACGAGCTGCGGGTGGTTCAACTCACGTCGAGCGTGCCTGTAACTTGGTTGAGTCACCGCTGGAATGTATATTTAACGCCCGTGTTTGTTCTCTAGTTTTGTCAACTGTATACGATAGAAACAACTGTTTATCTATTTAACCTTAACTAGTATTCTCTGAAGTTTATATTTGTATTGTGCGAACAGAGTATTGTTCCTAGAATTAAGTAATATCTTGTGTTCGATCATCTGTGGTCCGACACCAGATACGGTATGAGACCTGCTTCTTTGCAAGATAGCCCGAGATAAAACTATCAAATGACTTTGTTTTTGCTTAAACCTCTTGCTACGTTTTTTCGAAGGACAGGTTACGCCTGAGTGGGTAACCTGTCAGGAAACCCTCTCTTGCAGTCTGGCACACGAACTGGTTAGCCTTAACACACTAGACATGGCGAAGAGAGCACTCCCGGGTCTTCCTAGGATCTCTCCGCTAAAGCTTTAGCGGAATCACACGGCGACGGTAGCACCCTCGGTCTTTTCTGGGCCTACCATAGTCTGGCGTCTAAGGAGAGATTCCCACGCTAGCCTAAGCAGCTAGCCGCTACGGCCAACAGCTATAGGCCGCTTAGCAAGCCGGACGGCCCGTGTGTATTAATGGGACCGCTGGCATAGGCATCATATAGCCCCGGCCCGACACAGGAGGCCGATCAGCACAAGCCGGACGGCCCGCGAGAGCTATACGGAACCGTCCGCTTTCAGAAACCTGACTGTAAGTTTTTTTTGCAGATTAGATAACGCGAGTCGGACGCCACCCTACTGTTATGCTGCTGTAACGCGTGCAGCATATAGCAGCTGATGTTTTTTTTTTTCTAATTTTCGTGAACAGCTCGGTGTCCCACAAGGATCGATCTTAGGACCGATTTTGTTCTCAATATTCGCCAATGACATCTCTCTGGATTAGCACAACTGCACCTTCTCTATGTATGCCGATGATGTCCAAATTGCAATTCCATTTGAACAAAGTGGAGAAAAACTAGTGAGTAAATATGCAGAAGATCTCCTGAACAAGCTAAAAACATGGTA
>LQNS02278160.1:12168023-12179833 GCA_001587735.2 Parhyale hawaiensis
GGTCTGAGGTCCCACACCTAAAACACTTCGACTCGCCGATGTGATGTAAATTTGCTACGTGCGGTCACAGCTATGTTTTATTTCAGTCCTATTGAGTCCTCCCGTTGCATTCTTTGCTTCCTGGCTATATTCATTAACATTACAATGTAACCTCATAATTTGGGCCCCGCATCAAAGTTTGCGTAGCTGTAAATTTTCCTCAGAGTAAAATCGGTAATAGGAGCATAAAAATAGAGAGGTGCTAATTTTATGGTTTAGTTTTCTGTATATCAAACTGTTCTGCTGCTAATTACCAACAAGAGGATGAGCACACATTAAAAAACGTAGTATTTACAGGAGTTCTGTGATTCTGCATTGTAGGAACCTAGTCGTACTGGAACGACTGTAACAGCTAGCCGTCATTCACTCACTTCAAATAGGTACTCCCCATTCATGTAAGGCATCAACTATTGCAATAGCTTGTTTTTCGCCAGTAGGTACTAGAAGTTAGTTTGGGAACGCCAAGAAGCTTATCAATATTCAAGCCCCATAATAGAACTGAAAGGCGATCTACATGTTGTTTTGAGGCCCAATTTTGCAACAGATTTCCATCTCAGTGAACTGCAAGTGGTTCGTTTGCATGAAACTCTTTTTGTAGATGTTGAACAAAAACAGCTCATGTCTCCTGTCTTGAACGAGCAATAGTTGTTCAATTGATTGACTGACTGATAACTTATGAGGAACAGCACCAAGGCTATAGTCTGACCATTTTATGATGGCGTTCGGTTGTGGTCAAATTCCTCTATGGCGTTGCTAAATCTATGAGTATATCTGAGATTTTGTTCGGCTCATATCTTAGACACGCCTACTAGCTGCATATAGAGAAATCTCAGAAATATTCATAGGACTGGCCCCGCTGTAGAGGAATTTGACCACGACCGAACCGCCTTCATAAAATGGTCAGACTATACCTTTACCTCTTCTATCTGAAAGACAAGTACGATTAAGTGCAGCTGAAAGGGAATGTATAACTATGTTCTTAGCAGCTCTGGAGCGCCAGTATAGAAGCAAGGCTCTTCTACTTCATCAGCAATGCTTCCTCCAGTACTGTTTCCATGTTCACAGCTGCTGGTAGATGAGAAAAGAACAACTGCTTTAGACGTTAATGTTTCATATTCCTTCTGTTCCTCTCCTTAGAGCTACATGTCTTCAACCTTTTCTTTTCAGTGCTATTCACCCCTCTTCAGCCGTCTGGCAGACTCTTGTCCACTGGTCCCACACAATCACGCCATCTTTTTCTCGTTCGGTAAGTAGAACCTTTTTATCTTCTGAATCAATTATCACACTTAAGCATTAGCACGAGACATATCAAAGAGGTCGTCTAAATGATCAACAAATGTCTTCTCTTTCCTTTTGTGCAAGAGTTTTTTTTACTTCTAAGACGTTTCTGATCGTTCCAAAATGCTTTTCAAGTTTTATTACATGATGCACGGGTCGTACAGCAATACGCGCATGCTCAATTTAAATAGGAATAAGATCTCTGATGGGTTTTCCTATTGCCTATTTTTCTTAATTATGGTGCCTAATAAAGACACCAAAAACTGCCATAATAGATATAAGCTATAAAATTTAAATACAAGACTATGCTATAACTAGAAAAAGACGCATTAAACCACGGCTTATACAATTGTAAATTGTGTTTAATGTAGACAATATTTAATACGATATCTGTTAATATTTCCAAGGAGAATTTAGTAGTGCTATAAGTACATTGTAATTGAACATCTCAACATGAAGTTACACAATACCGACGCTGCCACAACCACCTCGCACAGTGGCCCTCAGGCAACCGCGCTACCCAGCAAGAGCGCACAACTTGTGGGCTGCTGTACTACCTCTAAATGTTATCAGAATGCTCCCAAATTTTACATAGAACATTTTTTCCATAACTAGATCCAGCTTGGATGCTGAGAACAGAACTTTTCATACCTTCAAAACAAGGGCCACCCTAGTGTCGAGGATTAAAACTAATCCCAACTTACAATTTTACTGGATTTTACGTAGATGGCACGTTGTGTTTTATTGGCTCAACGTGCTATGCACGTTGATTTGTGGACTCCGGGTAACGTTGTGGACCCACGTTGTCTCACAACGTTCTGGTAACATTACCACAACGTTCTTCAATTCAGCTCTATATAAGGTTATCAGCACGTTGTATCACAACGTGCTGGGCACGTTCTTAACACGTCGCATTATAGCGTGCTTGGGACACTTCCAGCACGTTGTAACACAACGTCCTAAAGGACCGCTCAGCACAAGGTGCTGAGGTTGTGCCCAGCACTTTGTGATGCAACGTGCTGATAAGGTTATATGGAGTCCAAGAATCAACGTGCTTAGCACGTTGAGCGACAGCTCACAACGTTGATTCACAGCTCACAACGTTGATTGTAAGTCGTGTGTCAGCGGGGCAGGCCCGTGTGCTTCTCCTAGCGCTCCTTTCTAATTTCTTAAAAGCTTATTTTGTTTCTTCATATGAAAATTCCATGTACCACTTCTATTGTTATTGTACACTTATTTTGACAAATGAACAAATTCTAAATTTTTTGAATGAAGCACATCCCTTCAACTCTCAGCAGCAAAAAGTAACGTTGATTTTTTTTAACAACCCACCATTGCACAGCCAGAGCTAAGAAAATGTCTGCCTCACGATGTTAAGGGTAAATTCGATTGGGCACCGAAATCAAGCCTACGAGGCGTAGCTCATCCGCAGATCCCGTCAGAAGCTTTAGCATTATCATTTGAATAGTGTTGCAAGTGCTAGACACAAGTGATTATCTTGAGCCGGCAGGGAAGTATTTAAGTGAGCAAGATTGAGTTTTTGTAAAGCCGCGTCTACACGATCCATCACTTCATCGATCACAAACACAAGAATCGACAAACAAAAACACAAACACTTCGCTTCCTTGTCCCAATGGCATAAAAACAGAAGCCACGAACACTTCAAGGTCACTATACCCGAACTCAGCATTCCTTTGCTATTAATCGATGCTCCACCCCCACTTTATTGGTCAGATATTTTAGTTGTAGATGCTGATTGGCGGGTAAAACTTTACCTATACTGGCGAAAAGCATAGTTAAAAATTCAGTCACTGGTATGCCATCAAATGCAGAAAGGCAAACGGTAGAACAATAATTTCTCAATTTTTGTTGATAAATTTCTTTAATTTCTATTGCAATTCACTCTGTGTACATCCGTTTCTTCCATTAAAACGTAACTTTTGCTCTATTGTAGCTTTTACTAATGAAAAAGAAGGTACAGACTTAACTTGAAGAATGTTCTGCAGTTATTACTGTTCCACTTCCATTAGCAGGGTGATGGGCAACCCGCAACATCATATCTTTGGATCGATATACCTGAATGGCTCTAAATAATACAAGTTTTGCCACCACAGGGGGCCGGTCACAGCAAACACTTGGAAGCAAAGGCTGCTCGGGTAACTCGACTGTACAAGACACTGCAATTCACCTCTGCAGCTCCCCAGGCCCAGGCACCCCCCCCCCCCGTGCAGGACAGCCAGGTGTAGGGAGGCATCTACACTAGCTATAGATACCTATTATTACCAAAACAACAAACTAGACTACCCATTCCTAAATAACGCTAGTTCTCACAGTGGAGCCCAAGTAAGCTAGGAACTCCTTAATCAGTGTTAAAATCATCTACCCCTAATAGCTACCTCTCTCTGACCCCACACCCTTGCCAGGTACTCTTTGACACACTCAATCATCCTCACACTTGCCGCTCCATCACAACCATTCCAGGCCCGTTCTCTCGTATACCACTCCTTCTTGCGCCCCCACTTTTCCAGGACCACTTGCATCATCACCTCTCGTTCCTGTGAATATGCTGCACACTCCAAGATTAAATGCTCTACGCTTTCATTCTCACCCCAGTCACACATTTGGCACACACGAAATTGGCAGCGTATAGTTGCCAAATGCTTCCCGCTGTAAGAAGTTCGAATCAAACATAAACAAAACTCGCTCTGTGGGTAAATTTAAATAGAAAATGATGCTCTAATTAGTAAATAATATAATTAAAACAAACACATATATTTACAGAGCGAAATATTTGCAATCTTTTTGTTTGACCAACTTCGCGTGATCGTGCTCAAAGATTTTCAGCACTGCTGGCAAACAAAAACCACAAACTTCGAAGGCTCGCTGCGTGTGTTTGTCGATCAAAATCGTTCAGCGATCACAAACTTCGACGAAAATGTAGATCGTGTAGACGCGACCTTAGTCTCAAAGGTAGCCGACTGCAGAAAAAATATCAGAGTTTGGAGCTTAGTTCTCCGGCTCGAAGACAGTGCACCTATCTGTAGATTCGGACAAGTTAAGCCTCGAGTGCTTAAATTCGGGGTCTAATTAAACATGCCTCAAATGTGTCATTAATTGACAAAGAGTATGTGAATAAAGGGATGTCCACTAGTCGCCTGACATATTCGTAACGTGAGATGGAATCGTTTCTCTAAGGGTACGTTCGATTGGGTACCGAAGTTAAGTACTCGAGGCTTGGCTTTATTGTAATTTCAGACAGGTGCGCTGGATTCGACCCATGGTTTTGTGCTTTTAATATTGACCTTTAATTGGTTTCTATTGAAACTTTCAAAACGTCAATCTTGCTCGGTAAATGGAGTTTTCAGCCAGGCTCAACGTAATATTTCTTCTAACCTCTTCTAACTCTTGCAACACGATTTTAAATGTAAAAGATAAAACATCTGGCTGCAATTTTGTACAAGGTAAGCTTCAAAGGTTTAATTTCCCCTCCCACTTGAACGTGCACTTTGTCTCTTTGGCTGCATACTCCAACTATAGTCATACCAGCGTAAATAGTCCTTTAGGGGCGGGGCTGAATTGAACGCAATAGTGCCAAATCTAATCTATTGACTAATGCACGTTGAGTATTCGAATATAAATATAATTTTATCGATTGAGACAAGTTATACCACGCGCTTAAGTGAGGTTTGGCCAAGTTGCTTTGCGTTCTTAGCCACGCCCATCGGACTCTATAAGCTGGTTTGACTATAGGAGCCCTGTATGCAAAAAAGTGTTCGCTATATTATCGGGCCTATAGAGGCTTTCACGGCTGCAGTGAAGCATGTATAGTCAGCGCAATGGATTCAGAGATGAAAGACTCAAATGATTACATATATATAATTGCCAGCAGACGGACCAACAGGCCCATGCTCAGAGAGCAGCTGGGACTCACGCTTCGGTCCTCTATATAAGCTATTGCCGTTATGACAAACACGTATGAATATTGAGAAAGAAATCAAAATTGAAGATTAGGGGGCACTGAAAGCACCATTAGCTGCTGTAGATCGACCGTGACGCTGCGCTGTTAAGTTAGTTGAGACCTGAAAGATGATGGATTAGGGTGAATGCAAAAAATTTGGCCTGCTTCGACCCGCCGATTGCCGCAATGCCGCAAGGTTGCTGTCGCAGTTTACCATAGAAGTGACAAACGTTGACGTTGCAGTTCGGAGCATCATTACTTCATTCTCAAGGCTAGGATCCGAGCATTTCACCTCGAGACAATGAGCGAAACATCGTACTAATCACTCGGCCACTGAGAATGGTTTTTGAGAAGTAGGAAGACTGGGAAAAGTTACCATAAAATTAATTTAATTAATATGCTTGCCTCTGGGAATCAGTGTTTCCCGTACTTCAATGTGAACATTTGGAATATAGAGTACTTTCCGAAATTATTGATGCAGAGTCGATCAATGCATTTAAAATCACCTCGACAAGTATTGGGAGCAATATCCTCCACAGCTACGAACTTCTCCTTCAAGAGTACCAAGCTCCTAACGGCCAAAGCTTCTAAGCCACCGTAATTCATATTTCATGACATGACTAACTGAAGGTCTCCAAGTTCGCCGGATCAGCAGCATTCAATTTTGCTTGGACGATAATCTCCTTGCCTGACTTTATTATTTCTTCTTCTTGTTTTCTCCCTCAGCATACTCCATTATTCTGAATTAATGGCGATAGCTCATTGAGGGCCTGAGCGTAAGTCCCGGCTGCTCTCTGGGTATGGGCTTGTTGATCAATCTACAGCCAGCTATCTATTTTATTCTAAGTATAATGAGGATTGGAGACGTGCTGCCAGTTGACGAAGAAATGAATCAAATATTCTGAACAGAAAAATTGAGAATTGATGAATATATAATTCGTTTTAAGAAGATGATGGGAGCAGCATCATAATCCGTATTTTACTTTGACATAATTTTATAAATTTCATGGCGAAATGAATAGAGAACTCAAATAGAGATGAACGAAACTAGTTTCTCTGGCGAAAAAATTCAGCGTAAATCGAATGTTGAGCAGGTTTTGAGAAAATCAAATGAATATCTGATTTTTTCATCCAAGCAGTGTGAGAAAGACTTTTTGGAATAATGTGCGGCAGCGATAAGCTAAAGCTCATTGGGCCCAATTTGTCAAAAATATTATAAGTTATATGTACAGTGCATTATTAAACTGTGCATACTATTGTATAGCCTATAGAAGCGCTGCTTTTGCCGCGGTCAACTTGTAGAAATTATTATTGATTGCCCTCAAGGAATAAAATACCATTTTGAGTTACAGTACTGAGTTCTTGCCGTCTCTAGGTAAATCGATTTGAGTTGAACACATCGCTGTCAATTCAGAGTGACGAAAGCAATGTTCTCGTCTGAAGTTCCAAAGCAGCATTGTTTAATTAGGTTTCACTCTACCCACTCATGATGATTTTGATATCTATTACCCTGAGCCCTGAGGTTTGCAAGACACGGTTATCTAACAAAAACTTGTTTGACATGGGCCGGAAGTGATTCAGTAGGATACAATATCTGAAACACAGTTTAAACACTGGCAGTTTTTACAAGTTTTAAAAATAAGCGAGTGATGCATAGAAGTAGAAAACAATAAGAGTGACATTTTGGCGTATAAATCACTTTAACTGGTTCTGCAATAATAATGACTGAGTAAACTAGCTACGCAAATAGAACATGCCGTCCGTTTCAAATCACTTTTTCGCCTTTAGTTTCTCGTTTGCTAAAACTGGCCAGTACATGAATTGAAAATAAAATGAAGATAAATTTCCCGTTATACAGAGGTCAATTGCATGCTAGTTCTGCATAAGGTTCATGCAATTTTTCGTCAGGCACCATATATGGGCAGGGTCGGATTTATAATTAAGACATTTGGGGGTGGTTGCTTTTAGACCATTGTGGAGGAGGGGCCCCTCTGAAAGAAACGGTACGTAAAAATGAAAGTACATACTTCATAAATCAATCACAGCCATACCTTGATGGATCTGGGGGACCCCGGATGAACTGGCTCTAAGCCTCCTTTGATAAAGATGCCCCAGCTCAACTTGCAGTGAACCTTTATTAATTGGTAAAGGGAACCCAGCTCAAATTTTCTTGGGCTTCTTTTGGTAAAGGGGCTCAGCTTAACTTGTCTGGGCCTTCTTCAGTAGAGATTCCCCAGCTTGAATTACCCTGGTCCTCCTGTGGTAAAAGGGCCTCAGCTTGACTTGCATGTGCCCCCTTTGGTAAAAGGCTCCCAGTTTAACTTGCCCTGGGCTTCAGCTTAATTAACTCCAGGCCCCGTTTGTTACAGGACAACTCCACTTCAACATGCAGCGGGTCTCTCTTAGTATAAATCAGGCTTTAACATACTGTAGAACAACGAACAGTGCTAATAAATATCAAGTACATGATCAAATCTAAAATGGTTTAATTTCAATATAGTATGGAATACCGTAAAATATAGCATAATAATTCCACATTCGTATTTTTCCTTTGTATCTTTGTCAAGTTAGTGCAAGAAATTACAAAGAAAATATCTGTATCAGGAAATTAAAATTTCAAGTCACCTTGAAACATGGGGGGGGGGGGCAGGCCGACCCAAAACATTATTGGGGGAGGGGGCCAGCCGTACTCGCGCCAGACTCGCTATCCTCTGTACCTTCATCACTGTGTGTGCGTTCAAGTAAGCTTTCTTGCCGTGTCAAAACCACGAAGAGCACTACAATAAGCACTACCTAGCCTAACTTCACCTTGCCTAACGTAACCTAATCTTAACTAACCTTACCTAATCTAACATAACCTTACTTGACCTAATATACGCTACAGCGAGTAGCACAGCACGCGAACTTGAACGCCGCCCGTGCGCACAGTGATGCGCTTACACATAGCGCTTGGCGAGTTTGGCACCTGTGCGACTTGGCCCCCATCCCCTGTTCCGCCGACTCTGCTCCACTTCAACTTACAGCGGGTCTCCTTTAGTATAAATCCGGCTTGAACATACTGTAGAACAATGAACAGTGCTAATAAATATCAAGTACATGATCAAATCTAAAATGCTTCACTTTCAGTATAGTATGGAACACCGTAAGATAAATTATAATAATTTTACATTTGTATTTTTCTTTTACATCTTTAAGTTAGTGCAAGAAATTACAAAGAAAATATCTCTATTAGGAAATTAAAATATCAAGACACCATGAAACATTTGGCGGGGAGGGGGAGGCCAGGCCCACAAACAAAAATTATTGGAAGGAGGGAGGGGGTCCTCAGGCCTCCTTCGTTCCGCCACCCCTGTTAAATTGACCAACAAACAATAATTATCAATAGAAAATTATAGGGAAGGCTGGTGGGAAGTTTCAGAGCACCAGAGGCAAGATCTGTAATTTGAGAAATAACTGCTCCTATGGCTTCTGTTGCGTCAAGAATATAACACTGTTTCTATTTTTGATTAGGATTAAATGTCCATCCTACGGAAGTCTGAGGCCCGACCCACAAATACTTCGACTTGTCGATATGACTGAGCTACATGAGATCACATCTTAGTCTTGTTTGGTCCCATTGAATCCTTCCGTTACACTCTTTGCTGCCTGCTTTTCCCTGTAACGCAAGTTTGATTTCATGCGAGATTTTTTCCCGACTGCCAACTTATCCACCCAACTACAGATTGCCTCCCAAACCAGCGTAGCCATGTTGGCCTATGTATGAAAGCAGGGTGCTTTTTCTCCTATAAAATTTACGCAGCTTATAATATTATATCGATCGATTTGTTTCAAAATATTCGAGGTTCCCTTTCATACGAGCAAAACTGGTCGCACTCACCCAATGAGGTCTATTTTCCAGAGGCACCAGGACCGCCTTTCTATGAGGAGGAGTTTTTAATGTTTGTTCTGGCAGTTGTAGAAATTGCAAACTTGAAACGCTATACACTTTAAAATATGAGCGTTTCAATTCCATGACTGTATAGAGCAAGTAATTTTTCCTTCTTTCATCAAAATTAAAATAAAGAGTAATTCTTCTATATATGGAACCACTTCCGGCTTCATATCAGAACGTTCACTCTTTCATTTCACAAGTTCGTTGGTTACCGTCTTGTTCAGGCTAGCATTCGCGCGCAGGGAGGTGCAACCTGAATCTCACCCTGGCTGCAGGAATAGTGGTATAAGTGGCACACAAATCCCGTACAATGACACACAATGCTTTTACTCTACTGTGAGATCACTCTTTGCCGTATCCAGGTGAAACGAATGCCGAAATTCATCAGTGATGCTGAGCGCAGCAACAAGTTCGGTTTTATATTTTGCGTAAGTGGAAAGTCAAATTTCCAAACAATTATTGTATTGGATATTTTTAGATGGAACAGCCTATTTTAAAAACATTTATAGCCTGATGAACCAAGAGGACTGAAATAAAATTATATTACTTTCAGGAGCAGTGTACCCTGGGAGTAAAAATACCTCATTTTTACTCCCTGAGACCTGTCACGAGCAGTTAAGCTGATAGATCAGTTAGAATAAGTACAGTAACCTTAGAACACAAACTTCTGCAAATGGAGAGACCCATTGCAGCCCCAAAATCGTAACTTTGTTCTTGGGAGAATTGCCCTACGAGAATTGGGAGGGTTGGTTGGTTGGTTTGTTTTGGGGTGTGTATTCAGGACAGGTACATTTATAAGTAAGTGATAAAGTGCTGAATTGTATTGCAAGTGAAATGGTCTAGTTGAGTGGAAATATCAGCAACTGATAAAGTGAAAAACCTAAAGAACGTACGGACTTGAGATCGTGTGGGCATGTTCTCGCGAACCTTCGAAAATTTGAGTCAAGAAGAAGATAGAACAAGACCTAACTTTGGCTCGCTCTACCATACCATAATGCTTGTGTGACTAGTTTTTAGCATCAGTCATTATGGATCTTAGGAAGCAAAGAATGCAACGGGAGGACTCGATAGGGCTAAAATAAAACTTTTCTGTGACCGCACGTAGAAAATTTACATCACATCGACGAATCGAAGTATTTGAGTGTGTGACCTAAGGCATTAATATGTTGTTTTCTTGAACTTATCACCGTATTTTTTCAATTTATTTCATTCAATTTCCCGCTCATGACTGGCCAGCTACTTGAGCTGCAAAATATCGTAAAATGTTGTCGCCATGTACAGAAAGTTCGAGCAATAGGCTAACTGTTACTGTGGTTTCTCTCGCCCACAGAATTTGCTATAATGGTGTTTATATTTGTAAGTAAGGAATAACTATGTTCGTGAAGAGCACTGTGAACTGAATATGAAGTGTAAATAAGGCTTCAATCAAGAAAAAGAAGTTAAATTAGTTCACTAAAAGGGACCAAATTCGGCGCTTGTGCTGTGAAAGTTTCCACCAGCGTGCACTACAATTTTCTATAGATAATTGCTAAATTAGTATATATTCTCTTAATTTATTTATACGCTGGAGATGGATTTCACAATTTAAGACGATTTTTCTGGTTAAGATTGTTAAAATACTCCTAGGATGTTCAGCCATGGATTCGTCGATGATGACGTCACTTTTTGGTTCTAATTTTTCGTGAGTCCCCCGTTACGCTCTTAGCTTCCTGGGCCAGCTACTTGAGCTGCAAATTATCGTAAAATGTTGTCGCCAAGTACAGTAAGTTCGAGCAATGGCTAACTGTTACTGTGGTTTCTCTCGCGTACAGAATTGGCTATGGTGGTTTTATTTTTGGTAAAGAATAAATATGTTCTGTGAAGAGCACTGTAATACTGAATATAAGTGTAAATTAGGCTTCAATCAAGCAGAACAAGTTAAATCAGGGGGCCGAAAGGGAACAAATTCGGAGCTAATGCTGTGAAAGTTTCCACCAGCATGCACGGAATTTTCTAGAGATAATTGCTAAATTAGTTTATATTATCTCAATTCATTTATACGCTAGAGATAAATTTCGCAAGATAAAACGATTTTTCTGGTTAAATTAGTTAAAACACTCTTAGGCAAGCAGAGGCGTAACCACCATCCAAAAGTTGGGGGGGGGGGGGACGCCATGTACCAATAGCTATTATCAAAAGGCCGTTAATAAAAGAGTAATTAATAGCTTAATTGTGGTTGGTGACTAAATGGAATGTGAGCTGGCTAAGCCGTTAACGTCCTGTTAACCCTTCACTGCGCAAGGTATCATTCGTGATACAATTAGGAAAGTGACCGATGTAAAAGAACAGAAACCAATTAGACGTCGTAACTACCTTTGTATAATAAGAGACTTAGTTGCTGCATGACATTCAGGAAGAATTGCACCATTCTCACCCCCGGTTTGGACGCATTGCCGTGAAAGTGATGATTTTTTTGGCCCAATTCCCTTTGTATCATATATGATACAGTTATTTATATACAGTATATATATATATATATATCATTGGACGAATCTTCATGAAACTTCTTGATATACCAATGGCAATTTTAGTATGTTTTCAGCAGGGGCGCCGGAACGGGGGCCA
>LQNS02278160.1:12184343-12202361 GCA_001587735.2 Parhyale hawaiensis
GCCGTTGGACCAAAAAGGTCTCATCCGCCTTTAGAGTGGCATTTCCTCCAACTCAGGGGCTACCCAGAGCCCCAAACCCAAAGCCAGCTCATACAAACAGAGCGGCGTCCGGTGGCCGGACAATGGTGGCGGCCTGATAACTAGTTTCATAACCAACAGACAAAAAATAACAAAAGTAAAATGTCGTCCCTAAAGTAAAAGGTTTCCCAAACATAAAGCATGTAAATTTCTCCATGCTTAATTACTCTGACTAGGACAACTTGTGTTTTATCCAAAAATCTTCCTCGAACGTAGTAAAGCCACTTACCGCAGCACTGAATTTCTTCTAGTCTCGCCTATCTGGTGCAGTGACGTAACATGCGGGTGCACGTCAATACTAGTGAACTTATATCAGTTTTCCTCCCAGCAAATGTAGGTACTTAATCTGATTATTTTTTGGCATGCATTGCATCATCTGAGAAGTCTTGAGAAAGGCTTTCATTGTAGTGTGACTATTGATTTGTGTAGAATATTTTAAACTTGAACATCATTTTTCCAGTTATTTTACACATTTTTCGAATTTTGAAAACGTGTGCAAATAGAGCATTGAATGGTTTACTTTACTGTCGATTTTTGTCAAAATCGTTTGAAAATTGGATTTTTATAGTGAAATTTTTTTTTATTGAAAAATAAAAATGCTGTAACTTTTTCAAAAAGTTGAATTGTGCCAAAAACATTACACCACAGAGTACAGCTATTATAACTTTACTAGTGGTTAAAATATGTGCACTGAATTTTCCAACTCCCTGTATAACTGTGAATTTAGTTGCTCTACTCTGCAATACATTCCTTACATTAAGACGAAGAAATTAATCTTTGTTTGAGATCTCTGTGATTATTAGAACTCATTTTATTAACAGTTTCGAAAATTGGCCTCCAGGCCCAACTGCAAGTGGCCCGATTTCAATGTCCAGTCAATGTAACCTATGGTATGGTCTATGGCTAGTGTTTTACCAAAACTTACGGAAAGCTTTTCAAGTTTCTTATTTGCTACTGTAGCATTACTTTCCAGTCAAAAGACGTTTTATCTGTATGAGCTTACAGTTTTGAACTAACCAAGACCATGTATTTCAGGTCCTGCGCATCGTCGTGGTGCATCGCTGACTCATGACTTCAGTGCTGGCGATCTTGATGAGCTAGATATGGCGGATACACGGAACAGGATTGGCCCTAGTTTGGAAGAAATGGAGTCGCACATTCCACTTGCACTGAAGTAAGTAAGTTGTTCAAGTCCATAGAAAGTTACTGAAATAAACTATGGGGCCTTGGATTTTTCTTGAGGCTAATTTCTTTCAGTGATTGCTTCCGGTTGAGTACCGTACCTTCTGAGGGTTTGCCAGAGTGGACAGTCCATGGTGGCTCTTGCGAGCCATCCAGCTTGTGCTTGTTACGGGCTTTCCATTGTGACCTCTTCTAAATATCTTGGTCTCGCCAGAACAAAACTACATAAAAAGAACAACTAAAATAAAATAGCTGATTGAACCAAATATACTGGTTAGAAAAACTTAGGTATATAATATATACTGTAAAACATGAACGATGAAGTGATGAATGTTAGTAGGGTGCAGTGGGCTGATGATGCAATGGGATAACCTAACAAATAAAAAAAAATTAGCTAGCCTATAGAAAAATATCAGTAGCTCAAACTGGTAAATAACTTTACTTGACAAACCCAACAAACTTGAAAAACAGGATTTAAACTGGGCCATTGATAAAGCAAGTAGGTAATGTAGGTATACGCTACAAGGAATTGAAACTAGGTAACAAAACCAAACTGGCAAACGAAAAGCTCAGGGAATGTAAAACTCAATAACATAATGATAGGGCAAGAGCGGAGTAAAGGTTGCTACTCAGTAGTGACAGCTGTCAGGTTCCGATAAGAAACCGTGGCTGGTCTTACCGGAGCAGAGCGCAGGATCACAACAGCTGACAGCGAGGTCCCTTCCCGCAGGACAAACTCGTCCACGCCAGCCGATACTAGCCGCTCTGAAGTTACAGAAATGACCTCTTCTAAATAGTTATCACAATAATAATAGTTGCTACTGGTTCTTGCCCACCTTTATGACTGACTAGACCCGTTGGATCACTAAAACCTTTTCCTAAGTACATGTATTCTATTTTTATTTTCTTCAACTCGATTTGTGCTTTTGGAATATGTTATGACAGATTTTTTACGTACTAAAATACAATCATTTTTCTGAAATAAAAGCACTACTGAGCCATATCCAGAATACAGACCTTTTCCATATTAGTTAGGAATTGGAATAAAAAATTGCAGTATTATTATAAGTCTTTGAGCTATCAGTTTACTCCACATGAATATACAATTGCAAAGATTGTGTGCATTTGCAAGGTGACAATCATGCAAGCAAACAAGCTTATTGGAGATAATGAGTAGGGTAACATGTCTAGTACCCGTCCACTCTGCTAGTAGCTGTACAATTGGCACTAAAAAACTTCCTGTGTGAAAACTAGTCGTGCTAGAAAGCCGTACATAGGCTTAAACTGTAGGCTAAGTAGAGCCCCACAATCCCTGAAAATGACGGGTGAAGAAAATAAAACAATAAAAAATGGTGGTGGTTTTCACAATTTTTCACTAAAAGCGTGAAGAAAATGTGAAAACCACCACCGTTTTTTATTGTTTTATTTTTTCGCCCGTCATTTTCAGGGATGGTGCGGCACTACTTAGCCTACAGTTTAAGCCTATGTACGGCTTTTTAGCGCTGCTAGTTTTCACACAAGTTTTTTAGTACCAAGTGGACGGCTACTAGCATGGTGGATGGGTACTAGACATGTCACCCTACCGTATATTAGACGGCCCATGACCCATTGGGTTACCATCGCCATCATTTTTACTTTTCAAGAATTTTTTAACACTGTGCCTTTAAGCAATGATGTGTAGATTATTTTCTTGAAATGGCATTAACATCTTGTAAAAATCGATGTGAAACTGTTGATAAAATTTTGTTACCCACGACGCGTGTTTCGCCGTTAGTCAGCTCATCAGGTGAGATATTCAAAATGGTAAATTTAGTTCTTGGTATTTAGCAAAATTTAGAGAGGTTGTCACAGGGAGCTGTAACTATGATACTGGATTTTCAGAAGTATAAATGACATCTTCAATCAAGCAAATATTTCGTTAACCTCAACTATGGTCCGCTGCGTTAACTCTAATTACTGTACGTTGTACAGACACACAGATGTACCGAAAGCGACAATTTATAATCTGTAGAAAGTATAAGGTTGGCACATCAGCATGGTAGATTTTGTAATAGTAACAAATCCTACTACTGGCGGAAACACATCAAACAACAGCTAAAAGTTAACATAGAAATGCAGCTAGAAACGAAGACTGTTCCAATCCCACAACGTTGAATAATTACAAAGCAGACAAAGCTGCAGTTTGCAGTCATAAGCGATACATCCTCAGGTATACAATATATATATACAGTATGTAGTTATATGACGTTCCGTAGTCTAGTTCTATTTCTCGTATCACCTTCACATTTAGTATTCACTTTTGTTCAACCGAGCTCAGGTGGCCTCCACCATTAATCCCCCCCCCGATTATAGCTATAGTGTCATTTAAATCTTCTACGCTCGAATTTTTTCCCATTTTATATTGTAACTAGACGACCCGTGACCCGTTGAGTCGTCATCACGATCGTCTTGTCTGTATTTCGTGCCCATTTTGCTTCCTTCTCATCTGTAACTCATACTGATCTTTCTTTCATCTGTTCTTCTTCTTCTTTCCCGACTTGCTGTTCCCATGCGCGTTGATCCTGTGTGGGAACACCCTCGTGCATGGGTTCCACGCGTCTATTATCAAACTACGTGTCCCTTCATTCTTCCTCTGTGACATCGCCTTTGTTGTGGAAACAGAGACTTTTTATTACTCATAGGCAGAGAAGGGTGTTACACACATCTAAACCCAGGCGGAAGTCATTGCACAAATATAGTCGAGCGGAAATGCAAGAACCGAAATATTGCTAGGTAGTGGATGATATATAGCCTACAGGTATCACGCCCACATTTCACCACCTGCCGTAGGACCAGGATGCGTGGTAAGGAATGATGCTCACCTTAATTGAGCCTTGAAATAATTTTGGTGCGAATCATGCTGTGTTCAGGTTAGTATTGATTCCTGCTGGTGCTTGCACCGCAATAAATGAAAGTGCACCCAAGCAGTAGTAAATAGATACTTCAAAGTATAGCATGCATGCTTCAACTGAAATAAAAAGAAAAACAAGATGGAGAAGCGAAGTAAGCACAACATTGCTATGAGAGGAGCAAATCATTAATTGAGCAGGATCATCATTAATCAGTAAGGAGGGTCAGCCCCTCACATGCTGACCGGTAGTGACTGGCTGTGGCAGTTAGCTGCCTCTGCGGTCGGTCCCTGGTATCACTTGCAGACCGTTCAAGATCTTGGAGCGTATGATCCTGGATAAGATCGGGGGTAGTCTACCTCTGGCTGCCTCCCAGCTTGGTTTTAGACCCAAGGGCTCAACCACCACCTTGCTCACTGATCTCAGTCAGAGGGTGCAGGAGAGGAGGGACGAGGCTGCACCACCGCTCCTCTCTTTTGTATCGGTTTTTGATATCAACAAGGCATTTGACACGGTTCCGCAACCCGTGCTTACAGTTAACCTACTAACCGCACAAATCCATCGAAATTACATTTAAATAGTTAGCTAATTTAGTCGCCAGTCGCCACGCTCTCGTAGCCCGTAGAGGCACAAAATCTTCAACCCTCCCAGTAAGAAACTATGTCCCTCAGGCGTCTGTCCTTTCTCCTTCCCTTTTTAACTTCTTCATTGATGACCTTCCAATTCCCACCTCCCCGCAAGTCTGCATTACATCATATGCGGATGACTTCGTAGTTAGCTCCCAATTTCCTCTACAGGACGCGGCCGTCGAACTGCTCTAACCTTATCTAAACGATCTGGAGCAATGGCTGAGGCAACACCGGATGAAGGTATCTGCGAACCAATCCTCCCTTACACACCCTCCAACCATGAATAAAGCTGAAGCCACGAGTTCCTCAGACAATGAGCCCGTACATATTGTACGTTCACCCGAAGATCTTGGCAGTGATTCCAGATCGAGGCTGCACCTTCAGGGACCATGTCGCCGAGATCAATACTTAGCAAAATCCGTATGAATGTGTGACGTGCGATGACAGCCACCTCCTTCGGTCAATCCAAGAAGTTAGTTACAGCCTTGTCTAAACAGTTTCTCAGACCAATCTTGGCATATGCCTCCCTTTAAGTGGATATCCATCTTCGGCGATACCCTTCAGACAGTGCAAAACGCGGCCCTCCAGATTGCTACCAGCTATGCAAAATCATCACCAGTTCACCGTCTCCACACCGAAATGAAGGTGGTCCTTCTGGAACTACACATGGAGAATTGGAGATGACTGGAAATAAGTCTCAGCGGCGGTTGCCGCACCGGACTCGCCTTGCTCTGATCTTCATCGATTAAGGGAGACTGCGAGGCAAGTCTGTGCCACTCCTGCAGCCTGTTATGGGAGACCTGTTAAGCCCCATACGCAAGACCAACATTTGACCCGCAACAAAGTGAGGGGGGGGGGGTTGGTGTGACGTGCGTCCGGCTGTTGCGCGCGCTTTCTGTACACATGATCTTGGCGGGACCAACATAATAGCAATAGCTCATAGAGGGCCGGGGTGTAAGTTCCGGCGTCTCTTTGGGAATGGGCCTCTTGGTTCGTCTACTGCCGCCTATCTAATCTAATATATCGGGATGACAGTTGCCAGCGGTGCATCAGTGAGACTGGATGACGTCGCTCGAGTCGCGCACAAAGAGACCGTGCTGTGGGGTGTCATAGCATAACTACATGCGTCGGCGTTCAAAAAATGAAATGCCTGCAGTACTGCCCGCTACACTTTACAAAAAAAATCTAGCGAGCAGGTCAGAAAGATCAAGATCTGCCTTAAGAAAACAAGAAATGACCAAATGTAAATATAATGTTACCATTTTATTTAGGATAGCAGTGCAAATGAAATGATTATGAAAAATTGGAAAAATATTACGTGGCAAGAACTCACCGCTACATTTTTGTAGTACGAACTCACCACTACTTTTCTTGATCATCTCCTTCATAAATGACAACTCTATTGGCATCCTTGGCCTATTCCAGTCTTGCAGAGCATCGTCTATAGACGCTAACATCACGTAGCTATATAATTGATTAATGCTGGCTAAGGTTGCCATGATATGCACGTCTCGGCCTATGTAGGCTAGTACTGAGCTGTTTAGCGAGAATTCGGTCTCACGGTGAAACGTGGAAATTTTTATTATGTTTCTGCCGTTATTACTGTGTTGACTTGGGGAAAAAAATATCTCAATGCAGGCTAAACATTGTGGAAGAACAGTCAGAGTTTTCATAAACTCAGGCTGGCACATAAAACCGGATATTTAGCTTGATTTAATGCGTATTTTATATCTAATTTCTCGGCTTTTCTATAATTTTATAATTCACTGTGTGTTAAGGTCGTCAACCAATTTTTATTAACCTTAACACACAGTGAATTTTAAAATGCGTATTTTATGTCACGTAAATTGTACCAGTGCAGGTCTTTCTCCATTCTAAAACTCCTGTATTCGTCGTCAAGAATATCTAATAACATACCTGCTGGCAAGATCAAACCTGTTTGATCAGTGCCAAGCATTTTCAAAACGCGCCACAGACGAAATAATCTACAGTAACTAGCTACACGGTAATTTTGTTGCAAGTAAAAACATCATTATGGATTGTGAAACTTATTTGTTTCGTCTTCAAAAACTTGTTATTTATTGATATGTGCTTACTTGCACGATAGTCACCTTCTGAAAACCAAGATTTAACATGTTTTGAACAGAAAAAAACCTAGAAACCAAGACGGGGAGTAATAAACCAAAATCTTGGTTTAAAAACCTAGCGCTGGTGGCACTGAAACTGAGCTGTGTGTCGGTAACCTCGGCTGTCGCGCGCGCGACACGCGAGTCCGAAATGCCTTTCTCTTGACTTCACCGCAACACTTGGAGGGTGAGCCTAGATCTGCGCTATGGTGATGATATGAGGTGATGGTCAGCTACTCACCAGCACCTGCAACATTGTTGCGGGTCAAATGTTGTTCGTGCGTACGAGGCCTTAGTCCTCACCGTCTTTCCTACTTGACTGCACAACCGCTAAGACAGTCATACGGTGTTTACGGAGCGGATTTTACAATTCCTCCCTCCCCGAAGTTAATCAACTCGAGGGAAATTGCACTCTCCCGGCCCGGCCAGGAAGCAGAGAGCGTAACGGGAGGACTCGACTATACTAAAGTGAAACTTATCCGTGGCTGCATATCTGTGTATGTCGTCAAATCAACGAGCTGAAATATTTCCTGGTGGGACCTCAGGTTTTCGTCGCTTGAGCTCTAAATCCTAGCAACAACTGTAAGTAGTGTTATATTCCTGACGTGAGGGTACCACAAGAACAGTTAGCTCGTGCTCAAACGTCTGTAAATAACGACAACCATTAATACCGTGTTTTCTGCATGGATGCAGCTCAAGTAGCTGACCACTCAAGAGCGGAAAGTTGCTCGGATTAGATTGAAAATACGGCGATATGTTGTAAAAGCTTTGTGAAGAGCAGTGTGAAATGAGTATGAAGTATAAATAAGGCTTCACGTCAAAGACGAAATTGAATCAGGGTGGCATCCCAGCCCAATATTTGCTACTGATTCTGTACAAGCCTCTATCAGCCTCCACTGCAGATTTCTATTATAATTATGTTTATTGTTCAATTAGTACCTAGCTTTATGTTTTTATCGTGTTTGTCTGTCTGTTATTCGGTTTGTCTTTCTTTTGTTCGGTTTGTCTGTCACCTAGATTACTCAAAAAGTTGTGGACAGATCTTTACGAAATTGGCCGGGATTGTTAGGCATGATAGCAGTAACAGATGATTAACTTTTGATGAAAATCCGTTCATCTGTCTGTTTGTTTGTCTTTCTGCTTATTTTTTCTTAAAGCTATAGCTAACTCAAAAAGTTATGGACGGATTTTCATGAAATGTATATTAGTAGTTATGTATATATATTATGAAGAGTAAATAACAAAATTTTAGGGGTGATTTGTTTGTCGCAGTGTTTGATTTTATACGTGTTAGCGTAATAACTCAAACAGTTGTGGTTGGATCTTTATGAAATTTACACGAGTTGTTAGTAATGTTAAAAGACATAAATGATAAGTTTTTGGCGATGATCGGTGTTTGACTTATGTTTGTCATAATGTTTGTTAGCAGCATAACTCAAAAAAGTTATGAACGGCTCTTCATGAAAATTACAGGGGTTGTTAATACTATCAAAAGGCACAAATGAGTTGATTTTGGCGCTGATACAAAGAAAATCATACTTTCAGAACCTATTTAAAATTTTTCGTTACAGTCTCCTTGTTTGGCGGAGATATGCGCTTTCAGAGTGCTCTCTAGTTGAATTATGTATCTAATGGCTTCAAGTTTGCAATTGACAACATTTTGGAGTTACATAAAATGATCATGGGCTCTTCAGCTGCACCGTACCGTTCGTCGATGTGACGTCATTGAACACGTCACTTTTTGATGTCGGTTTTACGTCTGCCCTCCCGTTGCTCTCTTTGCTTTCTTTTCCCGACTGTGTTGCTCTCGCCCGGCTCAGGTGTAGGCAACCCCCCCCCCTGTTCTAATGTCCTACTGGTCTAGAATTGGGCGCGAGGCGCTGGAGCTGTGTCGCAGATGCAGTGGAGCACCGAGCACGGTCGAACATCAGGCAATGTTCTCTCCTCCAGTGGACCACCTTAGGTGTGAAACAGGTGTCTCATTCACACTTAAATTCTGGCGGAGGCAGTGAGTTTCTTAACGGCCGTCGGAGTGCTGGACCCTTAGCTATTGGTCTCCATTTTTCTTCATAGATATATAACTGGGGCCATGCATTGGGTGGTGCGTTAGGTCTCATGCGCCTTGCTCCAAGGGTTGCTGGAGACTATACTGCTACTATAACGGAGCGTCCTCCACCCGTCAGATCCTCAAACCCTAGCTGGGGTTATCGGAAGGAAGCTTTGATCTTTTCTTATAGGGCCTTCATTCGGTCCGTCATCACTTATGCTGCCCCACTCGGGTTCCTTAACAAACTGCAATCCACCCAAAAAAGCGGCTTGACGAGTGGAAACCAGTTATCACCGTATGGCGTCTGGCATCTAGCTTCACTGTAAGACCTGACTGTTCCTCGGAGGTGAAGCGAAGTCCCTTGACCTTCTCAGTATGTTCTTCAGGCAATATTTGCCGGCCACCCGTCGCATGGCGCTGTCACCGCCCGTGGCGACCGTCGAGGCATGAAACATACCCGGGCGTCAAAGTGCAGGTTGTCGGTGTCTCACTTGCTGGATGGTGGCGTCGTTCTGCCCGTCTGTCAGCGACTCAGCGGCCATAGCAACAGAGGTGCTTGCCTCTGCCATTGCGAAAATGGAGGTTAGCAAAGTGCTCGACATCCTCCCTCCACGATCTCCTAGATCGAGGAAGCACTGCCCTGCGCCTCTGCCCCTTTCGTACTGCGCTGTCGCAACTGCGCTTTGGCTCCTGTGTTGCTCTCGTCCCCTTTCAGCATAGGATCGGGCTTGTGCTCACTTCGCAGTGCCCACTCTGTCACGCACTTCCGACAGCCCTCACTTCTGTGCTTCTTACGGAGGTCCCCTCGGCGCTGCTGTCTCTGTCCCACCCTTCCTTTGTCGATCTACTGTCCTTCCCTTTCCCTGCCCCTCCTCTAGAACCTCCACGAGACGTAGATCGCAGTTAGGCGCACCGACACACCTGGAGTTGGAGTATTTCATTGTAAGTTGACAGAGGTAGCGGTGCTCACACTCTGTCAAGAGAGACTTATCTTTGGCGCTGCTTTCTTTCGCTGGTTTAGAAAAACTGTATAATGAACTGCTTCACCTTGAACATTCACCACGTTAGCTCGAGATTTTATTCAAAGCAGTTTATATTGGAAATAAGTTTATGCATATCATGTCTTGGGTGTGTTCTGTTAGCCATGAGTTCGGCGTTATTTTCTCTACTAGGTGTAGTAGGCTCTATAGTCACTGAAGTTTCAAAAGATTGCTGAGAAGTAATCTCATTAGTGATATGTTATGAATGCTTTATGTGGGTGTTGCGGTAGAAAATTTGGCCTTTAAACTTCGTTTTTTACTGTGCCTAAATGCTCAAAGTTTGCAACTACTGTACTTTAGAATGGTGTTGATACGGTTGCTTCACGTACTTTATTAGAAATTGGTAGTTCTGGTGTATGATAAGTTTATCATATTTTTTCACTGCAGCACTTTCATGAGCATTTGCTGATGCTAATGAGCCCCTCCTGAAAACTATCACTGCCTGTAGTAACATTGCATTTGTTGGCTGAATTGGAGAGTAAGGGCCGTTTGCAGGAGAATTCATAATATATCGTTCTAGTATGAGCAATTACTATTCTAAGTAAGATGCTACAATTATTCTAATGCAAATTCTCACTGCATTACAGTATGTATCATTCACAACAACTCTAAGTCTAGTGATCCAACAAACTTCCTTTATGATCAAGGCACTGTTCTACACTTCTACTGACGTGAGCACTGCACATGACGCATCTGATGCTTGTGCGGTGGCGTATAGATGCCAAATAAGTTGGACATGTATAATGAATATTTAGTACTGACTATTGCCCACAGCGATTTCGGTCTGTCAGTCCTGATACACGGTAAGCGTAGAGCGCATAATGCAGCTTACAGGCTCGACCAGGCTCAAGCCAAGGAACCCTAACATCAACTAAGGGAGGCGATGGAATTCCTCCATGTTTCGCCATGTCCTGCTACCAACAGAGGTACTATGCTGGAGCGAACTACTGGAATATGCATCTAGTCATATTACAACGAACAATATTTCACTGGAAACGTGCAGGCCTAGTACCTCTGTCTACATTTGAGGACTGAGCCCCACAGGTTACCACAGATTCATCCGTTCCTGTCGCCAGGTTGGACTGGAATTGTTGCTCGTCTCAACACCTAATCCCTGAATTAGGTGGGGGCTGGATGTACTTCGCGCTGCTGCCTGAAATGATTAAAATGATAGTAGAAAATGAAATATACTTATATATTGAAAAAAAAAAAACTTAGAAAATTGCGTAGTAGCTGCGTGCTATTGTCATTCATTAGTCTTACATCTCAGAAAATGTAATTTTCCTTCTGATTTAGGACTCATTGAGTCATAGTGATATCGTGAGGCTACTCTGCCTAGGTTTACTGCTGAAAATTTGTCCTCTGGAACGTCCAGACTATTTTGTCGAGAAGCTGGAATGTTACGGGTTGCAAGGAGTTGCAGTCAGACGCTGGCTGGTTGCGGTAGTCAGAGTTCGATATTGGAGTGCCCACCTCCGTAACCCTGCATCGTAGTTAGAATGATATGATACAGGGCAGGTGGGCGTTGTGAGGCACTTCATGTGGCTTATTGCTTAGTAGTACCTATGATGAGATCGTGTGAAGTAGCTAAACGAGCAATTGATGTTTTTATGCGTTAGTATTCAACGCAGAGTTTTGAGGTACTTAACGTCAGGCTGTTGGAATGAAAGTATGGAATAAAAATATAGGCATGTCGCATGTGTTATTAATTAAAATAGCCATTTAGTTACTCATGCAAATTTAGAATTAATGCTATGATGCCAATTCACATTTGGTTTAGCTTGTCTTTCATCTCACTATTTCTTGCTTTTGAAACTGCAATGCACAAGCTGCTCGTGTATTTTTTTTTTTGCAAAATTCTCTCAAAGCAATGATATTTACAGAGACATAGAAAGGGCAAGACTTCGAATACACAACGCCATCACGGAGAAGAACTACCTCAAAGATATGTATAGAATCAAGCCGGGAGAAAAGTTTAGTGTAAAGAAAGCGAAAAAACTGATGAAAAAAACCGGCAGTAAATATTCGTTCCCTGACTATCAGGCAACACGTCACCAGTCTGATCTGCCAAATCGGCCTCCCGCCCCTGATGTTGCACTCAAGAGACAGAGACATTCGCCTTTGGTGTCGCTGTTGGTATCTGGAGATAACCCAGCTCCGAAGCCACGACCGGAGGAGATCACCTACCGAGCTGGATTTGTAGAAAGTGATGTCGAGAGTCCATTTAACAATCCAGATTTATCCGCCGAAATAAGTCGGCAGGAAAATGGTGCTGAAGATGATGTACCTGCCAACACTACCAGAGAAGCAGATGGGCACTTGCTGCTGTGGTCCCTGCGGGAACAGATGAAGTACTTACACAGTTCAGAACCTGAGTACTGGACCCCACAGGTGCTGTCCGCTGTCTTCTTAATACCGCAGCCACAGGTCGAGGTAAGGAAGTTTTCCTGTTGTTAATTTTGTCGTGTTTAATTTATGCGAATCATTATGCAAGCACATAGTTGTGTTCAAATGTTAGTCGTCCAGTCATTTTGCTCTGGAATTTACCCTAATGTTATTAATGTATCTACTTTGGCCGTATTGTAGGTATATATATATATACATACCGATTTGTAGGTACGTTACTGTTTATCGGTAAAACTTATATGAAATCCTGAAGAATACGATGGGAAGCACAGTAGAAATTTCGTTACCCACGACGCGCGTTTCGCCGCACATCGGCTCACCAGGTGGGAGAGTCGAAAATGGTCGTATTGGAAGACGTTTAAATTTTGCGAAAATTTTGGCATGATATCAGATGTAACTATGATACCAAGTGTTCCGAAGCTTTAAATACAATTTTCAAACAAGCAAATGTTTCTATGAATTTTGAAACATTGTTTGCTGCGTCGACTCCAACTACAGCACATAGATGCACCGGGGCGGCCCACCATCGCTTTTCAACTACTGGATGCTCTCGTCAAATTTAATTATCGTTGTGCGTTGTGTTTTCGCCTGCTGCCTCGCAGATGTGCCACCTTCGAACCCTTTGCAGGAGGATCCTGCCACTCCGGTGGTACTCTCGTCGTTCGCGACGGTGTTGTGTGCGTGTTTGTGTACGCGCATCGTGTGCGTGTCGGCGGCGTTCAAGTTCGTGTGCTGTGCTGCTCGCTGTATCGCAGATTAAGTTAGGTTGGGTTAGGTTAGATAATGATAGGTTAGGAGGTTAGGCTAGGTAGTGTTCATTTTAGTGGTGACGCGGCAAGAAAGCTTACTTGAACGCAAAATCGTCGCGAACGACGAGAATGCACCCCGGTGGCACTCGCGGCAAACTCGCCATTTGTTCGTTCATGTAAGCTTTCTTGCCGCGCAATAACCACCAGAAAACACTACCAAACCTAACCCAGCCTAACCTAACCTTACCTAACGTTACCTAAACTAATGTAACCTAACGTAATCTGCGATACAGCGCGCAGACAGAGCAGCCGAACGTGAACGCCGCCCGCGCGTACACCGAAGTCCGTACACAAACGTACTCTGCAAATGACGAGTTTGCCGCCTGTGCACCCCGGTGCATCTATGTGCTGTTGCTGTTGTTGGAGTCGACGCAGCAGACAAGGTTTCAAAATTGAGCAAACATTTGCTTGTTTGAAAATTGTATTTAAAGCTTTGGAACACTTTGTATCATAGCTACATCTTAAAGTGATATCCTGCCAAGATTTTCGCAAAATTTTAACGTCTTCCAATACGACCATCTTCGACCCTCCTCGAAACGCGCGTCGTGGGCAACGAAATTTCTACTAAAACTTATATTTTTATTATTTTGCACAGTAGCTTAAATTATTTAAAGTTTGTTTACGTATCCTACGATATGTATAGGATATATACCGTACATTCGAACGGTAATGCTTCAGAACATTCAATTAATATGAGGATGTCTGCACGCTAATTGGCTGCACCGATTTCGATTGATATTAGTCCAGGCTTTAGGGGGGTGTCTGTGTACATTTCTCTTTCACGGCTGTACCATGTATTTTCCTATTGCATATGATGGGTATGTTAAAAAAAAAGTTGGGTAGAACTTTCGCACTTGGTACATTTTTGAGGGGAGGCATGGAGGGGCCCAAAATTCTCAAGTGTGGACTGATTGTTCTGAAACCTGCTCAGAATAATTATTTTAAAAAAACATGTTTTGTTCCCACGACTTTTTTGATGTACGCCTTAGTTTTTTTTTTAAATAATGGGGTAAATATATAGGTATGCATATTTTGGAAATTTAAAACGAATAGAACTCAATGAGTTTTCATGCTAGAATAAAAACAGTAATTGGTTGGGAATCCTTGAAACATTCCTAACAAAACTATAGAGCTGGATTCTCCATTTTTTCCCTCATGATCTTTTTTATCGCAGCTCAAAACGGAATCCCTAATAGTTTTTTCCCCAATATTTTAGTTAGCAATCGCAACTAAATAGAAAATGGAGAACCCAGCCTGCCAAGTTAAGTGGCTGAGCAATTATTACGATAGTGTGCCCACACTATTAGGGATGGACTTGCTACGAGTTGGAACACCGAAGCGCTTCACGTTCTTGGAACAGATGTTTCTGTGCACATGCGATTAAGATGCATCGATTGCAAAATGTATGTACAGTTGTGAATTGAAACTCAATAGTACTTTAAAGACGGAGTCTAAAGTGAGCAAGTGGCCCTCGCTGTAGTGGAATAGCTGCTGCGGCTCGGAGTTTAAGCAGTTTTTTTGAAGATATTAATGTTAGATAAGTCGAAGCTGCATACACAGCAGCGCAAGGGGAAGGATAGGGAGCAACCATGTTTCGACTCTCGTGTGCAGCGCACTTGAGGTTTGACGTAGTCACGTAGATGGTTAGGATTAAGGAAAAGGCGCTATTTAGCGGTAGGTTAGGTTGAGAAGCTGCATTAGGTCGAACTAAAGTGAGTTCTAATAGCGTAGGTTAGGATTGGTTCATTATAAAAAGTGAGGACATTAACTAACCGACTGTGGAATTTCTACGGGTCCCGCTAGTAAACATAAAATTGTTTGTGTATTCTGATTACATAATATACCCCAAGATATTTACTTATTTTTATTTTTTTGGATAAATTTTTTGGGGTAAATTTTGCGCCGAGCCTTACCCGAGCCCAGTTTCTCCATGTGTAAAATGGTATTCAAATATTTTCATTGGTTTTTAATTTTTAACCCAATAACAAATGTCGAAATGCAGGAAACCATCCAGGGCAACCTTTTGAACAAGGGAGACTTCCCGCACTTTTTTCTTCAGCAAGAAAATTTAATTTTCTTGTATCAGGATTCAGGTTTCAGCTTGCCTAACGCAATTGCTCTGTGCTGCACTGTAGTTTCCTTTATTTAGAGATGCCTAGCAAGTGCAAGTAGAAAACCAAAACATATCCACTGGGCAGAGGGAAGGCATTTTATTTCGCAATCGAAGTTTTGAGGCTCGTGTAACGCGAGAAAAGTTTGTTTTGCGTTTCAAGATTTCGTGATCGCAATTGAAAATGAAAGGCGAAAAAATTCGAGTTGGCAATCGCGAACGTGTTTATAGCTACCGTTATTCAAATCAAAACAGAACTAGAACGCCTCGGCGGCGTAAGACCATCACCCGCGGTTGGGGAAAATTCAACGAAGTCATTTTTGATGAACGAGACTAAGGCACAGCCCCATTCCTTCCCGGAAATTAGCTCTTCAATAATAACATAGGAAAGGAAAAAAAAAAACAAGGCTGGCGCTGCGCTCATCTGCGCTCTAAAAACATAGGAAAAATGGGAGGCCTCGTGGCGCGAAACGATCTGCCGCGGTGGAGGAAAATTGAACGCCGTCATTTTTTATGGCAAGTTGAGTCTAGTTTTTTGGCCAGTTGAGTCTATTTTTTTTGGCGTGGCTCACATCTAGGTCAACCCACCAAACTCCCTACAAAAAATTATGAACTTTGCTCAACTCCTTCGACCACCTGGTGGACAGACAAATACATATGTACAGTATATTTAAATCTTCAACGAAAACATCACCTCTCTCACTTTGTTCGTGGGTGATGAAAATAATCATCGCCTTGTGTTGATACTAGCTATAGCTGGACCTGTGGAAATTCTACGGTTGATTAATGCCTTTACTTCTTAAAATTTACAAGACCTACGCTACGTTATCGCAACTTACCTTAATTTGTCCTAATGTAACTTCTAACGTAACTCGCCCTGTCTATGTTAACGCCTGGCTCTTAATCCTGTTCAACTCTCAAACCCAACAATGTGCATCTACTCTAACACATATTGTCTTAGCAAATGCCAGTCGTGAATCCCACCAGTCGTGAATCCCAGTGATCAATATGTAGGCTATATAATGTAGAGGTGGACCGAATATTCGCATGTAGACGTGCGAATATCTACGCATATCCACAGATGAAGATCCTCTGAAGTAGTAGAAGATGCACGCAAATATTTATCTTTATCTTTCTCAGCTAGCAAGGTCTTATCTTGCTTGTCCGCATACCAGTGTTGCGAGTGAGCGTCTTTCTGGGGGTGCCGGTCTAGTATGCGATGAAACGAAGTAACCTGACTGGTGAGGGAGCAGAAAAATCGTTATTTTTGAAGTTCGACCTGCAAATAATAGAATTTAACTATTAGATACTTGTAGTTTATACTTGTCCTTGCAACAACAATAATGGCTTGCATGCAATCTAGTGAATAATCTACTAGTAAGCCTAAATAATCCTCTTTCAAACGGCGGTGGTTGGGGAAAGAGATTGGTGGGATGCATGTAAGAGTGGGTCGTTATCCCGCATCATGGAAACAGAGAAAATTTAATGGATTTTAATTAGCTATTCAATTTTCTATGACTAAACTCTTACAATGGATTCGAATTTCGAATAGTCAACACCAGAGTCAAGATTCTAAAATCCTAATAAAATACCATATTTCTTGAGAAATAAACTTTCAGTAAATATTCGCATTCACGAATATCAAAACAACATATTTGCATTCGCGAATGTTGAAAAACCAGACATACGGTCCACCTCTAATTTATACTTTGTCCTACAACCTATCGCTCTTCACCTAAACTACCTAGCTAACGAACATCATCTAAACTTAACGCTTCTTAGCCAATCTAACGTATTTCTTATCACCTAACGTTTCTCATCTAACCAGCTGCACAACCTCTAACTTTTTTGATTTAAACTAACGCACCTGCGCACTACCTTATAGAAGCAAAGCGGCGCACCTTATCGAACATAACTCACCTCATCTACTGTAGATAACGCTTTTGATCTAACTTACGCTCCACATCTAATCTAATGCACTCCATTCAACCCAACTCTCTTCATCCAACCTAATGCTCCTCTTCTAACCTAACGCTCCTCATCTAACTTAACACTCCTCATCCAGCCTAACGCTCCTCATCCACCATAACGCTGCTCATCCACTCTAACGCTCCTCAACGGTGGTTAAACTGGAATATAATAATAATCTAAGGCTCCTCATCCCACCTAACGCTCCTCATCCAACCTAACGCTCCTCATCTAACCTAACGCTCCTCATCCAACCAAATGCGTTTCATCCAACCTAACGCTCCTCCTCCAACCTAACGTTCCTCCTCCAACCTAACGCTCCTCGTCCAACCTAACACCCCTCGTTCAACCTAACGCTCCTCATCCAGCCCAATGCTCCACTTCCAGCCCAATGCTCCACTTCCAGCCCACTGCTCCACTTCCAGCCCACTGCTCCACTTCCAGCCCACTGCTCCACTTCCAGCCCAATGCTCCACTTCCAGCCCAATGCTCCTCTTCCAGGCCAATGCTCCTCTTCCAGCCTAACGCTTTTGTCCAGCCTAACGCTGCTCGTCCAGCTTAACGCTGCTCGTCCAGCTTAACGCTGCTCGTCCAGCTTAACGCTGCTCGTCCAGCTTAACGCTGCTCGTCCAGCTTAACGCTGCTCGTCCAGCCTAACGCTCCTCGTCCAGCCTAACGCTGCTCGTCCAGCCTAACAGTCCTCGTCCAACCTAACGTTCCTCGTCCAACCTAACG
>LQNS02278160.1:12211412-12232392 GCA_001587735.2 Parhyale hawaiensis
CCTGCGATGTCTTCATTGTTGGAATTTCATCTGTCCCTGCTTAAGATACGTTTGCCATCTTCTGCAACCCGGCCTATTTTCTGCCTATCACTTTCAATGGAGCTTGAGAGGAGCACCAAAGCCTCCAACCTGGGCTAATTTTCGCCTATCTATTTCGTTAAGAGCGTGACATCAAACATATAAATATATATATATATGTATTTCGTTATGGCCTGATAGAGGTACATCCCCTTCCGAGAACCTTGGGTTAGGTGCGCAAGGACTGGTTCTCCTATTATTCTATATGTTTTAACGGGTTTACAGTGCTGGGAAGCCATTAGAACACTAAGCGAACCAGTCCTGGAGGACCTAACCTCTGTTCTCGGAGGTAAACATTCATTGGAAGGGGGCTGCTACTAGATTTGGTTGGTCGGGGACGATGGTGGCAGCACAAAAAAAAAAAATTACTATCGAGAAGTTGGCGTGCGCGAACGTAGATTTAATTTCCCTTCAAAATGAGACCATTTTTGGAATAAATCTGTGGATTTTTTAACACGTTTTTCACTGTTTGAAGTTGAAATACCGTTAGGTGGCCAAGATTCTTGGTACTTCTATCGAGACATTAGCCACCTAACAGGCCGTTTATAAAGATTCATGGCCATCTAATAGCCCGTTTCGAAATATATATTTATATATAAACACACGACGGTCATTCTTAGTATTAGATTAGATGTAAATGAAAGAAGACTAGAAAAAACAATCCATAGGTCCACTCAAAAAACCTGACGGCGCCATCACCAATAACCTAATTGACTAAGCCACAATCTTGAACGACTATTTCACCTCTGTGTTTACTATTGAGAATGTTGCGAATATCCCTGAACCAGCACCGATGCAAGTTGTTCCCATAAACACATGTGTTTTCACGGAGATCGATATCCTTCAAGAACTAACCCACCTAAATGTCTACAAATCCATTGGCCCTGATAATCATACTCACCGTGTACTACGGAAAATAGCTCCAGTCATCGCGAAGCCACTGCTCGAAATATTTGATCGGTCTCCAAGGACAGGAGAAGTTTCGCAGGATTGGAAACTAGCTAACGTGATACCGATACATAAGAAAAGGGATAAGAATAGCCCCAGCTACTATCGACCAATCAGTCTTACATCGGTCGTCAGCAAAACCATCGAACGCCTCTTGAGGATGCAGCAGCTCATATCCGACTCTCTGCATGGCTTCCGAAATGGAAGAAGCTGCTTAACAAACCTACTGGACTTTTTCTCAAAAGTTACAGACATCAAGATGAACAAAAGGGCGTAGACCTTGTGTATATAGACTTCCGAAAGGCTTTTGACACAGTCCCCATCAACGGCTAATAAAAAAATTGGAAGCCCATGGCATCCATGGAGACTATTTACGATGAATCAGGGCATGGCTTACGGGTCGGTAGCAGCGAGTCAAGCTTGAAGGAGAAACTAGCGCCTGGACGCATGTTTCATCAGGGGTTGCACAAGGTAGCGTACGCGTGCTTGGCTCACTTCTGTTCTCAATTTACATCAATGATCTCGATCTTAACATCCGTAGTAAAATCAGTGAATTTTGCGGATGATACTAAACTATGTCATCCTGCCGCGAAAAGAGCCGAGCTTCAAGACCTTGACCACAGGATGGAATGGGGCACAACGTGGCAAATGAGCTTTAATGTCGACAAATGCTCAGTAATGCACATAGGGCTGATGACCCTTCATTCCCATTGCTCTTGAACGGGACGGTATTGTCTGCTGTCACCCAACAACGTGACTCGGGAATCACTATTACAAACAAACTACAACAGTCAGCAAGTTGACAAGAGTGTGTAAATGGCAAGCAGAGTACTGGGATTCATCCCTGAAATTTTGAATACAAGTCCAAAGACATCACCGCTCCCTTGTACAAGGCTTTACTGCGGCCACTCTTAGAATTTGTTGTCCAATTTTGGCCGCCACATCTGTGTAAAGATATCGATAAAATGGAAAGAGTCCAATGTAGGGCAACGAGATTGATACCTCAGCTGCAAAATAAGCCGTATGAATGTCGCCTAAAAGAACTGGGGCTGATCTCTCTCGAGAACAGACTACTTAGGGGGAAACTAATAGAAACATTCAAGCATTTGAATGGCTTTAACAACGTACCTACAACGGGGCTCTTTGAAAGAGACCTCAGTGATCGCTTGAGAAACAACGGTCAAAAACTCAAGCATAAAGCTCGAAGAGCGACTTTGAGTCAGCAGTTCTTTCCGTATTTCATAGTCAGCATTTAGAATAGACTCCCTTCCGTTGTTGTTAGTGCGGATTCAATCAACGCGTTTAAAAATCGTCTTGACATACATTGAGAGAAACATTTCCTCCACAGCTAAGAACTCCTCCTCCAGGAGTCGCAAACTCTTAACGGCCAGTCAAGCTTCCAAGGCCACCTTAATCCGTCTTCTTCTCTCTCCCACTCCAACTACACAGTTTGACCTCTCTAAGCTCCGCATGCCAGCGGCTCTTGATCGTCCTTGCGTGCATTCATGATCGTCCCTTGGGCAGGGACTCTTCCCCTCCCCCCCTTTTTTTCTCTTTTCTTCAGTCCTCTATATCCTACTAACATAATCGCAATAGCTCATAGAGGGCCGGGGCGTAAGTTCCGGTGTCTTTTTGGGAATGGGCCTATTGGTTCGTCTACTGCCGCCTATCTAATCTAATCTAGAAAAAATCTGACTGAGGCGCGGCCTCACTTTTAATCGCAGTGGTCACGTTGACCGAGGCCTGCAGCACTTAGCTGCACGATCGACACGCCTTTATCTGTTTCTCCTATGCTTTCAAAGAGGGTGGCGCTCAAGCTCCAGCCTCTTGAAGACTATCCAACTACAAAACAAGAAATATACCTACGTTACCAAGCGGCACTCTTGAGAAATTTGAAAAAAAAATCAATCAAAGTTTACTTTGGCGAGTTTGAAACGCATGTATCTCAGGAACTACTTACCAGAGGTGCATATTCCTTTGTATTAGGTGCTGTACCACACATAAGCATTCCGTCCGTGGTTAGTTGTAGCAGATTAATTGGTTCTCAGACACGTGGGTGATGAACAGAATTAAAGGCTCAGAGAAGGAGATGCAGTTTGTTTTTAATTGAATATAGCTGATATAAGGATCAAAAAGTCCAGTGACAGAGAGAAGATGCACTTTGTTGTAGTTGGATGTACGTAAATGGCGCACCAAGATGCCCAGTCCCAGAGACGTAGCTACTTTGATATAATTGGATATATATAGTAGATAAACGCATCTTGTCAGGGGCATCGGATGGGCCTAAGGGTAAAGGTTCACCCATCCTATGTTATGGGGAGCAGCGACCCCATGACGTTTATGTACTTTACTTTAGCCAGTAGCTAAGCCTTCGTGACGTTTTTCGTCCGTGCCCACTATGCTTCCTTTCGTTATCATACTTCTACTGATGTTACTTTCCTCAGTTCTTACTCTTCTCTCCCGGCTTGCTATTTTCATGCGTGTTGATTGTGTGTGAGAGCTCTTGTGCATGGGTTCCCTGTTTCTATCCACTTACTATATGTACCTTGTTACTCTTTCTGTTAGATTGGAGTTGTGCAAATGGAGGATGAAACTATCCACTGTAATGACTACATATTATCTCGCCTGCAAATAGCACGTACGTTGGATAATTTTCAGGCTGGCAGAAGCAAGGAGACAGCGGAGTGGCGTGCCGGCTGTGGTCGGCCATGTTCCTGCCCTTGCCAAAAATTTGATCTTTGAGGAGCCTAGCGAAGCTCGGCTCCAAGGTAAGACCCAAATTATGATTTTGTGCTGAGCAACAGACGGCTTTGGTGTCATAGATGCGTTATATTTTGATTTCAGAGGCCTTTTGATGCAGCTTTTCCAGAACGTTACCCTTGATTATGCAAATACAATTTTTTTACTTTATTTTTCAAGATAAGTTGTCTGACTTTGAAATATCAACATTAACTAAATGTATGGCTATGTTGCGAATATAAACAGTACTTGTGAAATAAATATTTAGCCATTTGCTAAGTTTATCATACAATTTGCTTATTTACGAGCTGTTCTCAACTGCCTCATTCTAAGCTGCATTTTTCAATTGCAAGTGCGATGTTTAGAGAAATAACAAACTAACGGAAAAAGTACTACTAGCGACATGAATCAATTTTTTCTTCTTATGGGCCGAGTGTTGTATTATGTTGGCAGGCTATCGCACTTCAACTGTAAAGCAGCCACGGGTCCCGTAGTAAAATTGAAATCATCAAGTACACCGTTGAAAATGGAAACGTTAAAAATATGAAAGTTTGTATAATGTTATCTTCAGACGATGAGAAACAAAGGATAGCGAAGGCGTCTAATTGTAGAACACTCTCAGTACCTTAACAAATTTATCGACGAACTAGGAGGTGCGGCCACTTGGTGATGGCGTAGCTGGATGGCGAAGCTTGAAACTGGCAGGGCGACTTGTCCCAAGCAGCAGCAGCAGCTTATGTGAACCCATTGTGTTCTTAATAGAAGCTAATATATAAAGGAAGTGGCGGCAACTCGAGACGACAGCGCAGGGAAGCTGGAGCGGCGGCGTTGGTTGGTGGAACCACAGTAAAGTGAAGGCAGTAGGGAAAATCTGTTGATTTTCGCCTGGGCACGGCGGAGACGTGGGGTCACAAACTAGGCACACCCTATGCTGGAGCAACGGGCCAATAGCAGCGAAGCAAGGAGGTTTAACAGTTCAGTTTAATCTCCTTGCCGAGAACCGGGCAATAGTAACGGCCGGCAAGCAAATAATGCTCCTCGTGATGCCTAGTCAAGGTTAATAAATAGGCGTAAAATCTCTTCGATAACTTAATATAGATATTGAAGAGAATATGGAGAATTGGCTGTCGCTGACTACAGTAATCATGCTTACTTAGTGCAGAAATTTTAGAAATTATGTACTAGTTACCAAATTTACTTTTGATTAGGTTATCGCTCGAACGCTGGCAAAGTTTTGCTGCTGATAGACCACAACTGTTGAACAACATCTTTTCACCCCTTTACCATATATATTTTCTAAAAAAGGAAGATCATTATACAATCATTTTATTAAATTACCAGCTCGACCAACGCATTCATTGTATACGAACAATAATTATCACAGTACAATTTGTAGATTCATATATCATATATGCATTGATGTTCAACAGATGCCGGAATTGAGGCAGCGAAAATTAGAGACGGGTGAAAACGTTTCGAGATATGATCGATACAATTATGGAACATAGTCGAGATATATTCCGCAACCTTCCCTGTCCGGATATTTAAAATTCGCTTTACTAGCTCGAACCTGTGACGTCATCGATGAAGACATGGCAGGTTGGCCATAGCCAATCACAGCGTTGGGGAACGATGATGTAGGCCTCTAAACCACGCCCATCAGCCAAATGTGGCTCTAATATACCCCTTAGAAGTTTCCCTACTCCCTTTCATTGTACTGTGGTTAGAACCCCTTGAACAACCGCCTGTAGAGGAGAGGCCTTTAGCTTAGCAGCCGAGCTAAAGTTCGGACTTAGTTTCCACCCGAAAATCCGGCTATTATATGCTGAAATGGGCGCAAGCAACTTCCAGAAGTGCGCCTAGATTGGCCAACGCCAGAGCGCAAGTCGTCGCTTGTTGACCGTGCTATTGGAGTTTCGGGCAGTGTCTCGAGAGTGAGAGCTGTTAATTAGTTGTGAACGCTGGCTGCAGTTTACTGCAACTAGTTCTATGCTGTAGCGATGATGTAAAGATCACTACACGACTTTCGTACTTTACACTCCAGAAACCACAGTGGACACTTCTAGCAACCCTAAACATCAGAGAAGCCTTTGAAGCTCTCCCCAGACACAACCGCACCAATAAACTAGCTATGCAAAACCAGCGTGCATAACCACACGAAATCGATGGCTCACCAAATACCCATCAGGCCGACAGTAACGCGTAATAGCAAATCATCACGCACATTGAGCCCCAACAAAGTCTACCTTTATATTTCTCACGAGCAACACTCATGAACAAAGATAGGTTCCCCATCTACCACTCATCAGCACCCAATACCTCTTCCCCACTCTGCCAAAAATTTTCTCAAAATGTATAGAATGGGCCATAAGGTTAGTTTAGGGTCGCCCATCCTATGTTATGGGAAGCAGCACCCCCAGGAAGACCTTGTAGGTTACCTTACCAAATAGCTAGCCTTCGAGGCCTTCGGAACGTCTCTATTTCATGTCTACTTTCCTTCCTTCCGCTTTCATAATCCTGCTGATGTTACTTTTCCCTGTTCTTCCTCTTCTTTCCCGACTTACTGTTCCCACAAGGATTGATCCTCTGTGGGAACACCCTCGTGCGATGGTTCCACATGCATATCGTCATACTATTTGTCGCTTCTTTCTTCATCTGTGGTCTCGCCTTTGTCGTGGATAGGGAGACTTAAATTCGTGTAATTAAATAAGAACAATAATAATACTGTACTAAAATACTCTTACTAACATTCAACACCTCCATGAGCATTAATAACCACTAGATGGCATAATAAAGCAAGGTCATTCGCCAGCTACATGTGATACATCAGTTCAGTAATGACGCGCTCTACAACACTTTGCAAACTCTATGGAATGATAGTCTACGTGCCCTTAGGGGTATATTCTGTCGAGCCCTATCCGTGTCAGAAAATATCTAGGCCTCATGACCCCAAGCACTCTCCCGAGTGCCTTTTCCACAGGGGATGTTGCAGCTGGCCGTAGCTCCTGCTGACGAGGTAAGTTGTAAGGTTAGTACCTTAGGTCCTCTAAACTTCCCCTGCTGTTACCCGAGGTGGGCCACTGAATGGTGGTAAGCGACTCAGCTTATTGGCTCCTACCGGCTCCCATTTGGAGAGCCACAGAAGGCACCCTCCTCACGAGTATTTTTTCTTCAGTCCCCGTCTCGTTTCATCCTTCGTTTCTTGAGATGCAGCACGCCTTATTGCCTAGCCAGTAGTAGCACACTGAGCCAACTTATACTATATGGCAAAGGAATGCCGATGTCCAGATAGAATGTTCCAACTCGAGCCTCCTGGCCTCATATGTGGCATCACTGTACGCATCGCCCTGGTTAAACTCATCATTATGATGCAATATTAATAAGAATAATAGTTATAATGGACTTGGCGTTATTAGCGGCTGCACACAAACATTCCCAATAGAGTACCATACTGTGAAATACAAATACTCAGAAACAAAGACTATACTCAGGTGAGAGGTGCCCAGTTCATGCGAGCAGCAGGAGAGTTGGACTGACGCTGAGAAAAATTTTAGATGCCCTTAGGTATTTTGTCCTTAGTTTGGTATGTCATCGCAACAAATACTGCAGTTAAAATACTCATTTTGACCCAAAGAAAGTGAAAAAAAGCTTCGTAGTTTTGTGACACGTACGAAGAGAGATGAAGTTTCATACTACCATGGAGATCGTTATGGCAATTTAGAGTTTCAACTCTTCAGCTTCATGAATTTTCACCGGGTTTTGATGCATCTCGGTGCATCATCAGCTTTTCCCAAAACCGTAACACACAAGTTTATCGCTGTGTAGTTCATCACTGTATCAAGTGCATCATGAGATCCTATATGCATCATCATAACGCACGTTAACTAAATTCATTATTGTGATAACGATTATTCATTATCTCACGTACAGTAAATACACCTAAGGTAATTTCATTTTGCCTCAATTCTTCTAAAATTTTGACGATATGGCACTGGTAGTGTGTAAAACAGGAAATGAAGTCTGTACTGCGGAGGGATGAAAAATCTCTCGCAACCTTGCTTGATTCGACTCGCAATCTCACAACGTTGGCCTCTCTTTCTCTTCACTCTTAGATCATCCAAATTCTACAATTCAGGTGAAAGAAAGGAATACCTCATTAAATGTATTTACGCGTGTCGGTATTGGAACATTATTGCATATAATTTTGATATGTGCATCAAAAATGCCAGATTCTCTCAGTCAACACCCACTACATCACGTCGCGCCCGCCTTGTTACATTAAACGCACATGGGTCAAGCACTTCCCTCACATTTACAGTAGCTGACCACTCAAACCACCAGATACCACCTACATATATGTAAACATTTACCGACAGAGCTCTCAACAGTCTCAGCCCAATAATTCTTGAAAAACGTTCTCCACCGATAGATCCATCAGAAGCTACCCTAGCCCTGACACACCAAGTACTATAGACGAATTACGCTGTGGATACCACCCAGCCTTACTGTAGTATAATAAATGGATGGACGAGGCCATTGTAGACACCTGGCCTCACTGCCAACACTCACAGCACAGCATGTAATGTATGATGGCCGAGTGCTCAGCACTACAAACTTCACGAACACAACACTGACGTTACTTGGGGTTCTGGGGCTGCACGGTGCTCTCCGATGCCTACCTTTGGGAAGCTTGTTTTTTTTTTCGACTAGACTTGAGTAATTCAACAACAGCCTTTTGCGCCGTATGATGACAGCTCGCATCGTTGGTCGCTAAAAGATAAAAAACACCAAACGTAGTTTAAAATATATGGCCTTTGATGTGTAACCCCTTGCAATAATAACAACCAGTCTCAATGTTGCTTATATTTCAGGTGTCAAACCGCGCATAGATTCAGCATCAGCAGCAACTCCACCCCCACGACGCAGCAGCTCCGTGTCAGACATAGTGAAGGCGTACAAGTCTGCACTTGCCGGGCAACAGAACTCTTCAGACGCCCCACGTCCAACAAGTGGCAGCAGTAACACTCAGCCAGACACCAGTGCTGAAGTTGCACTCCAAATTACGGAGACAAACCTTAGCCAACAAAACGAATTCGAAGAGCTTGGAAATGATGATCTACAACCCCAGCCATCAATGACTTTAGACGAGTATTTAGCGATAAAAAAAAAGCGTGAACGTAAATGATGTAGTAGCGTCCGCAGGGAAGCCATAGGTTGCCTCAGCTGTACCTTCGGGCCATGACTGAGATATGTAAAAGGTCAACTCATTAGCAGGTAGCGTTGTAAGCTCCGCCCACTTCCTCTAGCCGTGACGTCAAGTGGATCGACGGCAAACAGAATGAATCCACGGTCATTCCCTGCACTGGTTTTGTAAAAGCTCTTAGAATTGGCTGTTACTAGCATCAAATGAGGAAAATTATTATCGCACGGCAAAATGTTATTCCTTTGTTTCGGATAAAAAGTTAAAAACCTGATAGAGCCTACACACGAAATAATGTGCTACAAGATGACATTAGGCTAACAGCTAAGAGGAGAAAACCTACCAGAACATCATCTCTACGACTTTTTATTGATTGGGAAGTCGATATAGTTTAACTATCTCCTCGAATGCCTGAACATCAAAAACCGCCTCATTTTCATAGCAATTTTCGTAAATCGACTGGATTGATGATCAGCCAAATGTCGACCGCTTGTCGACCTCAAGTACTCTGTAAAGTTTCACTCTAATGACGATACCACATGCTAGTCAAAAGAACGAGAATCGTCAACAAATAGATCATCTCAAAAATTTGGTCATTTACTCTTCGTAATATACCCAACTCATATAAATTTAATAAGAATCCGTCAAATACTTTTTGAGTCATTGCGATAAGAAAAATGAGGCTTACAAACGGATGGACGGATGTTCACCAAAAGTTAATCATGTTTTCTTCCTAGCGTAAACTACCGAACAATCCCGGTAAATTTCGTTGGAATACGTCCATAACTTTTTGAGTTATCTTGGTGAAGGACAAACACGACGAAAACATACCCTCCTTGCCGGAGGTAATGATGTGAAAACGCCCATAACATTTTGTCATCTCTTACGCTAGGTATATCTCGAAAACTTATTTCCTTTTAGCGATACCAAAGAGCCCAGATCATATAGGACACGTTGATTGGGTCATTAAATTCGATGAAAGACCAGCCCCCTAGACTTGGACTTGTTCGAATCTGGAGACAGGTACCTTGGCTTCGAATTCTTGATCCAGGTTTCAGTCGTTGGCTTTTGATCAGATGCTTGTGAGACTTCCATGAACTTGAAGGGCGTTCGATTGGGTAAAAGAGTATGAATCTATGCCTGAAACCAAATTCTATGAGTTGAAACCAAAGCACCTGTCAAAAGTTTCAGACAAGTCAAGCGTGGAAGGCTTAATTTTGGCGTCCAGTGGAACACGCCATAATGAACGATGAAATTACCGCAGATGGTTCTATTATTTGCGTGAATATGGCAGCCCAAGGCTTGTATTGCTACTGTTGACTGTGATTGCCGCACGTGGTAGCTAATGGTTGTAATTGCTGAGCAAGCGCAATCCCAACGGATGAGAATCTAGGCGATGCTACCATCAACGGGAAAAGGATTAGAGTACTGAATAGTTTGAGCCTCCGTCTCCACAACTAATGACTTATTATTTTAGCGGGTTGGGCTACTAGCGCCGCAGGCATCACGCCCGCCTCGCGCCGAAAACACAAGATCGGGATATTCTCCGTTTTTACACTCTGTCAGTGGCCCAGCATAGCACTGAGAACATGCACTTAGAACGGAAATACGGTTATAGATAGCTTTATCGCAGAATTGACCACATTTCGACTGTTTGGCTATAAATTTCATTGAAAATTTCACAGAAAGTTTAACTTTTGAAACTTATAGTGTGTAAACTTTTAAAGGACTAATCGTGCTGGTTCTAGAAAAACTTTTTTTTTGTAAATTTTACTAGTTTCACTGAGCGGCGGTAATAGCTTTTTGGCTTAGAAATATATATATATATTCACAGTTTTATATCACCAAAGGAGCTAAAATGAACAACACAAATGAGAAAAATATGTATTAAATAAGAAATCATTAATCAAAAGTTTACAATGACTGAAAAAAGTTTTATATGCCAACTTGACCCCCATGACGTTTAATAACTTCAATAATCCTGGAATCCATGCAGCCAGTTAGTTTCTTTATTGCATAATGTGGAACTGCCCTTGCTGCTGCTGCTGCAGCAACAGCATCCCACAAGACAGATTTTGAGTTGTACTGCCTTCCATCTGCGTAAATTTCCTTTTTCAGAAGGGCCCAGAAGTTTTCAAATTGGGTTTAGCTCAGGTGAGCATGGTGGCCAAACCATCAGTTTCTCTCTGTCCTTGCGCCTTATGGGCTACGGGCTTGCCACGATGGTGCGCAAAGGTTTATGGATCTTGTTCACGGAGTATGGTTTCCGCTGTCAGACGTTTAGCAGTACTGAAGGGTAAGGAGACACTGAGAGATCCTAAAGGAAGTTCACTATTGAATATATAAGGTTACACCGTCACTGGTATGGGTATTATACAGCTGGCGTGATTGTTATAGTGTTGCTGCCAGAGATCACATGACGGTATTGAGCTGAGGCTGCTTGGTGCGTCCTCTATTTATAGCTTAAGCGACCTAGCTGTGGCTTCTCTGATGACGATTACGAGAGCTTATGCGCATTTCAAGATGTTGAATGTATTGAGGATCCTGGCGCTGTCACATCTCCATGGAACCCCAAAGAGTCCAAAAATACTGTGGACTGTGGTAGTACGGGCAGAGTGAGAAGGCGCATTATCAGGCATTACATTAGGTTTCGAAGCAACGAAAGGGATATGTCTTCCAGCCATAGGACCAAAGCATCCTTTAACATGTCACAATATGATGCAAATGTAATTTTCACGCCATCAGGTACTTTAACCGGACCTACAAGTCTATTCCCTATGATACCAGCCCATATCATAACACCACCTCCCTGTTGTTGACGTTTTATGCGTTGATGACACTCCCCTCCAAATAGCACCCAACCCTTACTTCACCAATCATGTCCATCAAGAGTTGCCCGGGTTTCGTCCGCGAAAAGAACATGATTCATGTTGATCTTCATGTATTTCTCTGCCCATTCCATCCTCAAATTTTATGTCTTTGTGTCAGAGGAGGCAATTTTAGAGGGGATTTAACAGAAGCCATGGAGCGATAGGATGTCACTTCTTGTGGTTTTAGGCACTTCGGGAAGCCCAGCAGCCGTATAAATTGATTTACTTGTTTGCCCGGGTCTTTTACTTTGCTGACAAACCACAATTCTCCTGTCTCCATGAGTATTAATCCTTCAATGCCAAGCATTTGATCGTTGTTTTTTTTGTGGTGAAGGGTCCTTTAAGAATCTTGTTACTGTGTCAATATGGCGTCCTATTTTTCGGGCAATGACATTTGGAGCGGTGCCTTCAGCAGTTTCTTTGGTGATTACTTTCTCCTCGTTAGTTAGAGCTTTTCCACGGCCCAGTTTAGCAGAATATTCAAGAAGCTATTACTGTCGTTCACCTCAAAAAGAGAAAAAAATACAAAGAGCTGTCAATCAGGAGACGCAGCAAAATGTAAGCAAACTCAACAGTGTTGCCATACGGTGTCACGATTTCCCTGCAAGTTTCATGAAAATTTGATCTCACAAAAATAAGGTATGGTAAATTTTGTGCTGAAACTATTATTTCCGTTCTAAGTGTATGCTTCCCAAGCCCAACAATCATGAATCTAATTTCTATCTGGAGTCGTATGCCTCGTAAAGTTCACATATCTGTCACTAATCAATGGTTGCGTAGCAACAGCGCTACTCTCCCGTTCATCTCAATAAACCTACGAATTTACAGTTTTTCGTAGATTTCACATCGCTCCAGGTATCTCTTTATCTTTCTCACGGTAAAATTCCTATGAGGGAGCTCGGAAAGTATTTCTACCATCATCGCATCCATGTCCCCTTCCCGAGAGTATGGGAAGTAACTCTGCTGGGGCATTCTGCAAGGAAATGGCGAACTGTCAAAGGCACCAGACAGTCGTCCCAATAGGGTTTAGGGCGGTGCCCCATCAATTATTGATGGGTCAGCCTGGTGTGGCCAATGCGCAGGCGGCACAGCACCACCTCCAAGCGGCGGTCGCTGCACTTGAACGTTGCCCACTCTTGTACTCCCGGTTTTATCACTCTCAACTTGTTATTGTTGACTTCATTCCACCGCTGCTGCCACAACTCTGTCATAGATCTCTTCATATAGTAGTACTTCACAACGCCGCCCGCACGTGCACCGATGCCTGTACACAAACGTAGGTACATAGCGAATGGGAGTTTGATGCCTGTGCTACCGATAGTGTCTCGTCAAGTTCTGCGTGTCAGAGCGCGAGAAGTCTCCCAATCAGCTCTCTTCATAATGATGCGGGCTTCACCTGGTCGCACTATAGTCTCTCACGACGATTTTGCGTTCACGTAAGCTTTCCTGCGAGCGCCACCACTAAAATAAACACTACATAGGCAAACCAAACCTAGCCTAACCTACCCTTACCTAACGTTACCCAACATTACCTGACTTAACCCAACTTAATCAGCGATACAGCGAGCAGCGCGGCGCACCAACTTGAACGCCGATCACGCGCACACGATCTGCGTACACAAACACGCACACAAATCGTCGTGAGAGACGATAGCGCCACCTGGACCCAGTCTCCGTTCATTCAGTTCCACTACTAATCGGAAAATGATCGCCCCTGAAGGAATCGTCCAACACATACCAAGCGACATCCGCCGCAATGCCAGGAGTACACTGACTCCGGTCTAGAGCAGTGGATGTTCCAGTTTGTGTATGAAAATGTGTAGCTGCCCCGGAGTTAATGAGGCATATGTCTGTTATTCCCAAAAACTGCTCGATCATACGTCCGCGTGTATCGCTGCTCGTACAGGTTCACAAGGTCAGTTAAGGTTACTCGCTGGGCAGGTGATAGATATAGATTACATACAGTGTACGTTTTCGTTCCCCAGTGGAAACGAAGAGCCATTTCTTGAAGAGGTCTATTCAGTTCATGTTTGGTACTGGCAACATCCTTTCCTATCAGGTAGCCAGTCCACTTCCCGGGACAGGGTCTCGTATGGGAGAATGAGTCGCAAGTCTGTAGTTAGCAGGAGGACGGGGTGTTAGGCCACCCAGCATGGTCTCTTGCAAACATACACATACCGGATGATGTAGTTGTAAAAGGCTACTTACGTCTCCATAGTTGCGTTGGCAGCCACGGCAGTTCCACTGTAAAACCACTGCCATCGTTAGTGACTACCTATTTGAAAATTCTTCTTTTTGTTCCGTTGTGCGGTCTTTTTCAGCTGCGGTCTTCGTGTTCGACAGCAAATATACTTTTTTTGTTGAGAACTCCCGTGTTCTCCGTTGGGAGGCAGGGCTGACGGGAGACCCTGAGGCATTGGATACCTCTTAAATAGGTCCTCCATCGAAGGCTTCCTTAGAAATAGTCGTGTCTCGTTCCGGTGCGCTGGCCCGTCGCGTCACCCGAGCGTCCTCATAATGAGGAGTTTCAGGTTGCGGCAACTCTGTTCTCCCCTCCTCCCGCGTAACACGTATACACTCCTGTTTACGTCCGGCCTCATCGTCTTTGCGCTCACCCGCGGTCGGTTTCTTAGTTGTCTTAGCATGTCTATCGTGACTCGGCGACGTATCACTCTACTGACGCTTACGACCCGAGCCGGTCGTAGAGAGAATTTCTGTGGTAGCATCTCTCTTGGTTGGCACGCCACCTTCCCCAGACGAGCTCGGCGCAACGAGCACCGTCTCCACGTCAGCACACTGTTACCGCTCCGGATCAGTTTCACGCTCCTCCGTTCCGTTATGTGGGTTCATCGTAGCTCTCGGTATCCGTCTTGCAGCCGCAGAAACAGTCGAACTGGGCCCAGCTCGACTTGCAGCATCCGCATAGGTAGTTCCGGAGGAATTAGAGCGTCCTCTTACCATCTTCCTGGCCACTCCATAGCTCTCACTCCTCTCACTTGTGTCGCTAGGACCTCTTCTTCCATCTCATAATGGTGGCATTTGTTGAAGCTAGCTGGGTGCTGATCTCCGTAGTTAGCGCACAGGGTAGCCTAGGGCGATTACAAGGCAGCTCATGCTGCTCCAAACCACAATTAGCGCACGTCCCTCGTCTCGCCCTACAGGTTTTGGCTCCATGGCCAAAACCATAGCATTTGAAGCACCACCTTGTTGTTGGAATATACAATCTTACTTGGCATCTTGTCCAGCCTATATTGATGTGCGTCGGTAGCTGTCGGCTGTTAAACTTGAGGATATACACAGGCTGGGGAACCAAGGTGCCACTCACCCGTTTCCGTGTCTGGCACACCGCCTCAACTCCAATCTCCTTCACTTCCTCTAGGAGTCGCTGCTCCGAGTATTGTGGGCGGTTAGCATGCCAAATTGTTCCTTTGAGTCGTTCAGTCTTTCGTGGGGGGTTACAACCACAGGCACACCGGCGAGAGCTTTAATCCGTTGAATTGCCTTTGACTGCCGCTCACTCTGAACCTCAACGAGTAGTCCTCCAGAACGTGTCTCGGTGACTCTGGCCGGGGTTCCGCCAATGACTTTGCAGAGGTCTCGGTTCGCTACAAAAACATCAACTTCCGGCAAGGAGGACTCACCTGCTGCTTTCATATCAAAGAACTTCTTGTATCCTGAGGTGATCAAACAGATTAAGAAATAAGGGACATATAGAAAGTCAACAGAAGCGGGGAACTGATGCACGAAGATGTTCCCACATAGGATAAACAGTCGGGAAAGAAGAAGAAGAAGAGATGAAAGTAATATCAGCAAGAGTATGAACTGGGAAGGAAACAAAGTGGACACGAAAGACGTCCCGAAACCCTAGCTAATGGCTAAGGTAACCAACACAAACCCCCTGGGGTCGCTGCTCCCCATAACATAGGATGGGCGAACTTACACTAACCTAACCCTAAGGCCCATTTTATGCCCCCCTGAGGAGACGGGAGAAGTCATGATATACATTTGCTCACTACTATGCTTTAACTTTTCATAAAGGTGTATAAAAACTCAGGAATAGACTACACAGTTTAGTAAAAATAAAGGCCAAGACAGGTACACGGGCAACTATTCGTCACAAAGGTCATCGATCACTGTTGGCCCTAATGGAATCGAGTGCAAAAAGAGTCCTAATATTTCTACAGTAACATAAAATAATGTTTCGAGCGGGCCCCTACACAAATTATTCTATTCGCATGAATAACTTAGGACGACTACCATCGCATACTAACACAGATAGCGAAAAACAGCAAGAACTTTTAAAAAGTACATTCAATAGCAGTCAGCTAAGAAGCAGATTGAGGTTCAAAAATATATATAGTGATTCTACAATTATTTGCAAGGTAAAGACAACCTTTGTCAATAAAATACCGTAACTACTACATTTACATTATTCACTCTCCTGAGCTACATCAGCAGCTTGAGTGTTTAACGACGCGTTATCCTCCTTTTCTGTTGGAGTTTCTTCGGTAGTAGACGAGGCAGCAGGAGGCGGCTCAGAAGCAGCCTCATCGCTTGGCACCGGCTCGCCCTCGCTGGGGGGGACAGCAGAAGTTTCGGTATTTTTTGCATCGCCTTCGTCCTCAGCAGCACCAGAGGGCTTCTCTTTAGCTTCACCTGCACTGTTATTTTCTTCCTGAGGAGGTGATGGTGAACTGCTGTCGCTGCGAGCCTGTATCAAAAGATCACAATGCAATACACGATTATTATTCGCAGACAAATGAACTTATTGACAAACATTTCGTAGGCCAACGGTCACAGTGAATGATATGAAATCACTTACTTATATTTTAACTTTAGGACCACGCACACCGGACAACCTCAACAGATTAGAGTATTGAATAGTTCAAGCCTCCGTCTCCACAACCATGGTGATCTAACAGAGGAAGAAATAAGGAACATAGTATATTGATAGAAACGGGGAACACATGCACGAAGGTGTTCCCACAAAGGATCAAAGCGCATGAGAACAAGTCTGGAAAGAAGAGGAAGAACAGAAGAAAATAATGTCAGAAAGAGTATGAAATCGGAAGGAAGCAAAGTAAGTGAACACGAAAGACAGACGTCCGAAACGCCTAGCTAATGGCTAAGCTAACCTACAAAAACCCCCTGGGGTCGCTGCTTCCCATATTATTATATATATTTGTTTTACCTTCGTAGCCGCAACTCAGGCGTTTCAACAGAGAAACTACTTGTGCAGTACAGTATTTAAATACCGCATATTGGGTAGGCGTTGTGGCCACGTGCGCTACTACGGACAGGGAAACAAGGCGCACAATATAGTAGGAGACACTCGAGTGGTCGGCCCCTTTTGCGTCCTTCCACATGAGAGAGACTGGAGATGTCCCGTGTACCAGGTCGGCTATCTCGATCGACAGCCTACCTTACGGGACAGAAAGAGGAAAGTAGAGAACCTACCTAACTTTACAAAACTAACCTCGTCAGCAGGAACTGCGGCCAGATGCTACATCCCCAGCGGAGAAGGCACTCGGGACCCTTGGGTGCGTAATGCCCAAATACATTGTGGCAGGGAAAGCGCCCGCCACAAGATGCCCCTGAGGGCGCGCTGCTTCCCATAATACAGGTTGGGGGAACCCAAATAACCATACAGGACAAATGGCAATAAAGTCATTTTGGGGCAAAAATGATTTCGACCTCACATTCATTTTTCAACTTAGAAAAGCAATACAAGCACTGAAATAACCGCAAATAAATGCGCTAACAGTTTATGCACTCACTTCTTGTCCATTTTGATTCTAACTCTCCTGAGGCCGAAATCATTTTTTGGCCCCCAAAATGACCTTATCGCCATTTGCCCTGAATGTTTATACCCAACACAATCCAACTGCAAATACTGGATATAACAACCACTTTTTCTAGATAGCAAGCATTAATAATTGCAGCTTCTACTTCAGTAGATATTAATCTACAAAATAACAGTAGGTAACTAGAGCACTCCGAGAGCGCATACCTACCTCCGCCATGCGAGACAACGGTAGCAAAAAATTCAAATTGGCGCTGAAACCATAAGGTTCTTTGTACAAACTCGAAAATCTAATCATTTGTGCCTTTTGATAGTAGTAACAGCTTGTGCAATTTTCTTAAAGATCCGTTCATAACTTTTTGAGTTATGCTGCTAACAAACATGAGTCAAACGAACAAACCGATCTGCACCAAAATTTAATCATTTATGGTTTTTAACATTACTAACAACCCCTATAAATTTCATAAAGATCCATTCATTATTTTTTGCGTTATTGTGCTAACAAGCACAAAGTTAAAAACAGTGACAAACGAACGAACGAATGTATAATTACCAAAATTTGGTCACTTACTCTTTGTTTTTATATAAATAACAATTCATGTTAATTTCTTAAAAATCCATCCATAACTGTTTGAATTATGGCATTGACAAAAATGAGGCAGACAAACAAACAAACAAACGGATGGACATATCTTTACCAAAAGTTAATCATCTGTTCCTCCTAACATACCTAACAATCAATGTAAATTTCGTCCAAATCGGTTCATAACATTTTGAGTTATCTTGGTGATAAGACAAGAGACAGACAAACACGACGAAAACATAACCTCCTTGGCGGAGGTAATAATGAATTATTATTATTATATTGGGATTTCCCGTTTTTCTGAAACTTAGACAATTAATAGCGATCTTAGATGATTTACTCGGCTTACAGCCGGAACCACAACACTGTGCTCAGGTGGCAAGAGATGAAGGACAAAAAGAGAAGAAGACTAAAGAAAGAAGCGCCCATGCAGACGGTCCCTTCTGTGGCCCTCCGCACGGGCGAGGTAAGAGCCCTGCAGAAAAAGTCGGTCACCTCGATCGGCGGCCCACCTCGCAAGACAGGAAGGAAATATAGAGAACTTACCTAACTCTACAAAACTTTCTTAGCACTAGCAGGAACTGCGGGCAGATACTACATCCCCTGCGGAGAAGGCACTCGGGACCCTTGGGTGCGTCATGCCCAAACATATTGTGGCAGAGAAAGGGCCGTGACAATATGCCCCTGAGGGCAGGTAATAATGAATAATAAGGCCAATAATACAAAATAATACATTGCTATTATTACTAGACAAGTTGTTAAAAACCTAGTGAAAACGGACGTTTCGGGTATTCACCCATCATCAGCGAAAGTTAGGATCATGATTTGATTTTATTTCTGTAAATGGAGAACGCAATTTTGAAAAAAAATTCTAAACTATACATGTAAAAGAAAGGAGTAGCAAACCTAATTCAGTATCAGTAAGTGAAATGAACTTTGCATATCGTTTACGATATGCAAAGTTTATGTATAGTTTAGAATTTCTTTTCAAAATTTCCTTCTCCATTTTCAGAAATAAAATCATGATCTTGACTTTCGCTGACGATGGGTGAATATCCGAAACGTCCGTTTTTATTTGGTTTTTAACAACTTGTCTAGTAATAATAGCAATGTATTATTTTGCATTATTGGCCTTATTATCCATTATTAGAACGTGAGTAAAGCAACCAGAGAAGTTACTAGATAACAGTAGGTAGTAGAGTGAATTAGCTACAATCACGCACACCTACAAAACACAACTGGGCTCACTAGTTTTAACTGGAAGACACCAGGAAAGACCATAGTAAAAGGTCACACAGAGAAGTACGGAATACTTCATGGACAAGAAAATGACGTTTACATAACTCAGCGTTAACGAGAACCATGTGTTGGCTCCGAATCAAGTACCTAAGGAAAAAAACTGGCACACATTTAAAGGGTGCGATACACTGAAGTAGGTACGCATTAAATAAATACTAGTCAAGCAAACCATCTTGTAGCTACCTTCTGCCTGCAGTAAAGCATGCACACTTTTCCTGCCTAGGAAACACATAGCTACTACTGTCACTCTAGCTAATACACACAAGGTACTATATAGCCTAATTATCGTAAAACCAGCAGTATGCTTTTTCCAACGTGATGATTCAAGTACGGTGCTAGTTAAAACAAATCTTAGTAGCTAAAATGCTACCAACCTGAGCAGTGTCTTCCTCCACCGGGGTGTCGGTGCTGCAACTAGAAGGTTGCTCATCAGATGACTCGTCTGTCTTAACAGGAGTTTCTTCAGTCGCGTGACCATCATCATCACCACCGCCACTGCTGCTGGACTTCGGTTCACTATCACTAGCTTTACTTGGCTCATCACTCTCACTTACTGGAGACGTATTTTTTACCTCTTCTTTATGGTCTTTAGGTAGCTCGTCCTTTTCAGTTGCATCCTTAGCACTTTCCGCGTCCGACACAGCAGTATCGCTGCTTTTAATTTCCGCAGCCTCCTCTACAGGATCCGATGCGGCCAGTCTCGTGTTCTCCGACACCTCCATATCCTCACTCTCGTCAGTGGGCGACTGCCCACCGCACGACACCTTGTCCAGGGCTTTCTCCAGAGCCGCGAGACGAGGACTTGATGATAAGGAACCATCTCTCGAACTTTCGTCCATTATCTTTATTTTTTTGGACTGAACATCCTGCTGATGGTCTTTCCGCTTCCGCCATACAGAGGTACTGACTGCGAGACCGTAGCCCTCGGAACTGCCGTCTGCACCAGCGCCACCTGGGGAGTTGACACACAACATTGTCCCTTTGATACAATGAAATACCTAAGTATTTTTACCACTGTCGTGAAGCTTATGCTACAAAGAAAAAGCACTAAAACAAAGAACTGGTGTGAAGAAAAAGAATATGAAGGTATTAAAAAGAGAATAAATTTAACCACGAAAAAATTCAATTTGGAAGAAAAGGCAAACTATAAAAAATGAATAGGTAGTTGCTACATATGGAAAACAGCAAAATCTCAAAGAAAAAAACATGTAAACTGCAGAAAGGGGCTTATAATATGTACTGCAGAATGGGGGCTTACAATGAGTTCTGCAGAATGGGGGCTTACAATGTGTTCTGCAGAATGGGGGCTCACAATGTGTTCTGCAGAATAGGGGCTTACAATGTGTTCTGCAGAATGGGGCTTACAATGTGCAATGCAGAATGGGGCTTATAATGTGTAATGCAGAATGGGGCTTATAATGTGTAATGCAGAATGGGGCTTGTAATGTGTAGTGCAGAAT
>LQNS02278160.1:12251731-12275383 GCA_001587735.2 Parhyale hawaiensis
ACAGTACTTGGAGCTGCCTGCCTCAGCGCACCTCTTGCACCCTAACAGTACTTGGAGCTGCCTGCTTCAGCGCACCTCTTGCACCCTAACAGTACTTGGAGCTGCCTGCCTCAGCGCACCTCTTGCACCCTAACAGTACTTGGAGCAGCCTGCCTCAGCAGCTCACTAATGTTTATTCTCTGCGGCGGCCCTCCATCCTGTTAGGGGTGAAGACCATCACTGACACTTTGCCTACAATATCTGCCCACAGTAAGCTTTAGTTGCTAAAAATTCAACTTCACTTTGAGTACCTATAACAAACTTACCTATTTTCTTATAACTCAAGCTTTTATAATGCACGGTAAATTAAATTGCAACATTCTAAATCATACTCCATATCTGTCAAATTAATTTTCAGCGCCTTAAAAGAAAACATGAGTTCTATTAGGTTAGAGTAACCGCCAGGTTCGTTTGCACTTGATGGTTGTCCGAGGTAAACAGCGTGGGCTTGGTTTTGGGATGGAGATGGCAAGGTTATGCTCTTGGACCCGTACGACGACCTCTGCCACACGGAACGAGACATGAGAAGCCGCAACTAACGCATCATGCGACAGCTCGGCGATAGTAAAAATCGCCGGAGTCGGTGCTTGTGAGAGCTGCAAAGTTGGGAAGCTGGAAACAAAATGATTGAGCAGCAGAGGGGAAATAACCGAGAACTCAGGAACACAAGAATCATAGTGTCGGAAGGGTGAGAAAAAAAAAGAGCAATAGCTGCAGCACGCCGCTCTTCCCCTAAAGTAAGAGATCAACCAGTGTAGGTACTACGTTGTGCTGAAGCGCAAGTGATTCGACAAATTGAGGAGTAGCTCATGGTCAACTGAGCCAAAAACATTAAACAAATCATGGCAAGCACAACTGTTCTCATGCAGCTCGTATGGGCCAGAAGTGGCTGGCCCATGCTTTCTGCTATTTCTTTGCATGGATAACTCATGGCACTGTGCGAATCCTGGTTATTTCTTACACATTATAAGTGAAAAAGGCATATTGGGCCAGAAAATGCTAGCCCTTTGGCATTCGTTTGGAAGAGATTCTGAAAAAAAGACTATTTTCAATGCTGACTTCAGGTTCTGTACTCTTAAAAAGATTATTAATGACTTATTCTTATCTTTGCATACGTAGCTATTTGTATTCTTTTATTCAATTCGTAGGTGGGGCCCGGCCCCTCTGGCCTCAAAGCACGCACCAACACTGCTTACGCCAAATACTGATGTTTCAGGGGCCGCACCTCCATCTGTACAGATTTTGAACCATCTCAATTGCAATTACTTCCAAGTGCAGTTTTGCTCAAATAAATGAAAGAAGTGCGAAGTTTCGTTCAATGTGAAGAACTTATATATAGTCAATCGACTTTGATGTTTTCAACACTATATTTAGGTGAAACGAGACATTCTAAGAAGTTTTTCAGAAGTGAAGTTTTTGCCGCAAATGCTTAGTTTTCAAGATATATGAATTGGAAGTTTTCATTGTTTTTTCTATGGGAGAAAATACCCGGCAATCCCACAGAAACCTAAACTGACCTAACCCAACCCAAAAACCCTCTAAAAAGAGGTTTTCCTTACACTGTGCAAGGGTGGTTATTGCCTCCCATTGGAAAACAATGGGAACTTCAAAGTCAAATTCTTGAAAACTAAGCATTTGCGGGAAAAACGTCGCTAATGCAAAACGTCTTAGAATGTCACATTTCATCTAAATATAGTGTTGAAAACATCAAACTCGATTGAATACAAGTGCTTCACATTGTCTCAGTATTTTCTTACAAATTAACATTTTCCATCACTAAACACATCCAATACAATAGGTAGTACCACTACACTGAGTAATAACACACATAGGTAGTACTTTTTATATTTTGTCAAAGACTATTAATCTAAGCAAGATGTTGAGTTGCAACTTAACGCTTCAGCAATCTTCAGCAGCAGTACGACTTTAACCCTTTCACTACAGATTAAATATTTTCAAGAAATTTGAAACTGATGGGATAAATTACTAATTTAGCTATAAGTTTAGGATACTTAAAAAAAATAGTTTAACAATTCCCCCGTCCATAGGCTAGCCTTTAGGGTTTAGGATATGTATAGGTATTGTCCCATCGCTATTTTAAAATAGGATTGTATATCCCATTGAGTTTATTAAAATAAGCTGTGGGACACATTCGCCCAATAGTAGTGAAAGGGTTAAACGAGGATTGCGACAATTCACTTTCCCTGGATTTGTCCATGCTCGTACAGGATCAATATACCGTACTTAATTTTACTTTTAATAGAAAATTACTTATACCACTGAGCTCCTATAAAGACTAGTTCTCCTGCACAACACAGCTCAGTCAATACTACGATCTGCTGCACCATAATAAATTAACTCACAGTCTGCCGACAGTAGACACCACAAGTATGTTCTTCTCGAGACCACGCAGCAGTTTGTCGGTGCGTCTGTAATGACGGCCAGGGTCGATAAGAATCTCACACAGTCGCTGGATTGTGAAGGGTGCTCTGCTCACGAGAAAAATGGATGACACACACAGACCCAATAGAATTTGATGCAGAAGGAAGCAATATGGGTACAAAGGAATAAACGTCAAAAAATCCTAGCTAAAGCTAAGGTAACCAATAGGGTCCCTCTACAGTAGCTACTTCATAGAACAAAGGGTGGGCAAACCTGATTAACCTAACCCTATTGCCCATCCTATGTCTCCTTGGGGGCCTCAAACCCCAACTGACAGGCTCTGGGCCCCGAATAAAGTTTGTCCCAGGAGCACTGACACTCCTCACGCTGTCGTAAACAAATCATTGCTTTTACTGCGCCAAAGCGTACTGTTATAATCCATGACTTCAATACAGGGGTTCAAACATTCTTCTTGATGGTTTCAAAATGAAAAAGAGAGCTGGAACCACTTCATGAGTAAGGTAGCTATAGTACCATCAATTGAAAGTAGGTACTGAAGCATATAAACTAAACATTAATTTCATTGTTCAAACCAAAAATGGATAGAGTGTTGCAAGGAATTTTTTCAGTGGCGAGCGAAGACAGAACACCTTCGTCGGTAGCCCCAGACACGCGACAGCACCCAACTCTGAGGCGTGTGAATGATACTTTAGACTGTTTCGAGGCATAACCCTCATTGTAGACAGCTTTCGGTGTTCTATTCTTTTTTTTTAGGCTCCGCCCACCTGGTACCTCAGGAGCCCAGCAGCAGCACTCCTCATTATGGCAAGACGAGCGCACTAATACATCAACCTCACTCTAGGTCATGAAACTGAAGAGGCTTTAGGTTTGTTTGATGCTCTAGAGGTGTTCCGTCTTCGCACGCCCCTGAGAAAAATTTGTTGCAACACTATCTATTCTCAGTGGCTCGCTCCGACAGAACACCTCTGTCGGTAGCACAGACATACCCACGGCGCAAGAGGGAGGGGTTTCATGGCCCCCTTGAGTTGCTGGTGCAGATGATCCTGACCTGAACTAATTCCTTCTCTTCTTTTTATGTTGATTTTTCCTTAAGACAACCCAGCTGTTTCAACAATGACAGGATAGTGACGGTAAGTCACCTCTACCCTAGGGGGTACCTGGCAACCATCTTCAGTGAGTTGCCGTACCTCTGATCTTCTATCAAAAGATCGGTTATAAATAACAAACTGTCTTCTTCTGGAATGTCACGGAACAATCTATGGAGCAAAACCTTGTTAGGACAATACTGTTCTAACCCGGATTCTTGCTGCTGTCAACCTCTACCTGAAAGTTTTGGAGATAGGTATTAGCCAGCGAGTAGAGTCACTGGTAACTCCGACCTTCCTGGACCCCCTGGGACTAGCCTATTGCTTTTTGCCTGGCTCGTTCTAGACATGGAAAGGCTTTCGAGTCCTTTCAGGCTTCCGCTTTAGATCATTCCAAAAACTGCTCATCTATAGCAGTGGTCGAAAACCCGTGAGCGCTAGTTTCTAAGCAAGAGCTTTGAACCACTGCTCCACCTTCCATACCTGGTTAACCGGTGTCTTTGCCGAGACGACTATCTATTGTAGATCAGAATAACTCTGGGCCTGTCTTCCCAAGCGTTGTCTCAGCCGGTAGGCTGAAATTTCTCAGCTGAGGATCTAGAATCCTTGGTTCTCGATGGGGAAACCAGTAGAAGGCTTACAACCTCTATTCCCACTAGACCAGGATCTTGAACTGTCTGCTCGGTGGACGAGGTTAGTTCTAGTAATCACTCTTCCTAATTCCATGACGCTGACACTTCCATTACAGAAACTTCCATAAGTACCATTTCCACTAGCCGACTAAGGAGGCAGTCCCTCCTATGCTCGGAAACACTAACCTTTGATGTTCGGTAGACTTTTATCAGGAGAAGGACCTTCCCCTTGTGTCTAGTTGGAAACGATTTCCTGTAAAGGTGTTTTCCCACCCCCGTAGAAGAACAAACATTGACGGGATCCTCATCGAGGGTTCAGTACTGACCCTAATTACTCTATGGTTGAGCAGGCTTCCCCCCCTTCAGCCAAGGTCAAGAAGAAGCTTCGATGAGGACCCTGTGAATGGAGGAGAGTACACAACTTGGACTTCCTTTGGCCCTGGAGACCTGACCCCATCGGAGGCTCTGGCCTTGGGCCCAAAGGAATCTTATTCAGCTCGTTTGAATAAAGATTTTTTCTGATTTTTCCAGAACAGAGGCACCTACCACTGCAGGCTCTATCTGAGACCAGTCTCCTCCTGGTGACCGACTCACTATCTATATGTTATAATTTTATTTTAGTATATATCTATACTGCAGCTTTCAGCTGCTACCGGGCTTGAGCCTGACTAGGTTGATGTCCACTAGGCGACTCTGGCTTAAGGTTATAGTCGCCCTGTCTCCGGCGGCGCAATCTAACCAGCTCCTAGAGGGCCCTCTCCCCTATTGGTGGATGGTTTTCGTCTATACTACTTGGCTCGGCCAGCAACCCAAGGGGATTCTGCCTTACTCTGCCGCACTTAGGCTAGAGACGTTTCCTACCTTAGTGGGGGAACTCCTTAACATAGCAGACACAACCTGTGTCGCAGCCTAAACTGGCTCCTCCTGAAGTTGTCAAAAGCTCAGGTCTGTAAGACTGAGTCTACGCAGGCCCAACCTGGGAACTCGAGTTTCCCTGTGCTTTTCTAGCCACGGGATAATCTCGTGCTCGACCTAGTGTATCGTACACTAGTTTACTTTGCCCGGGAAAACTATGCTCGGGGAAGAACTAGGATTTTTCTATGGTAACCTCACTGGGAACCAACCGGCGTTTTCTAATGCCGTCACTTGAAAGCTTACACTGTACTACTACAGGAAACCTGCTAGTAGTCCCCCTTCAGTATCTTACGCTGATATTGGCTGAACATCTTCTGCTTGTTAGGCGGACATAGCTCTGCCCAGCCAACCCGGTCTGCAAAACTATTCCCTATGAACTCAGAGTAGCCCCTAGAAAGACTAAACCTATCCTCGGATGTATCGTAAGACTCTTCTCCTGAGGTCTGTGGAATAACTTGAGCCTCTGGAATTTTGGGCGGCCCTACGTTGACTATGGTTTAGGAGAAGTTTCTGAGAGTTAGACAAGTTAACTATTTTAAGTCCCTTCCTATCCTCGAGGAACAACCAGCCTGCAGGGGAATTCCTTCCCAGTGTACGGACCAGAAGGAGCCGACCCAATTCTGAATTCATAAAAATTATAAAATTCCAACCTATATTTCCTACAGAGCTAAGGGAAGGGGCAAAGCTCGTTGCTAAGTCCAGTTGTGTTAGTTACCAATCTACCATCTCAAGTCTTGGGACTTCAGATAAATCTCCGCCCATCAAGTGTTTTATATGCTTCGGGAGCAGAGGACGGTCGGAGCACTCTGTTTTCACCCTTAGAAAGATCCTAAGGCTTGGGTGAACAAGGATTATTGAAACCGCAAGACTATGCTTTGACTTATCAAAGCCCATAAGTAAGGTTCTGCCTATCCTCCCTTGTCAGGCGCCCTGTCTTTCTAGATGGAAGACCTTCTATTGGTTGTTGAACTTCTACAGCCGAAACCGATGTAACTGATATTGGCCAGCAACAGCTCTCTGGGCAGTAACAGAAACAGCTCTCTGGGCAGTAACAGAGATTATCGGGAATAGGCAGAGGATGGTGGCCTGTAGTCACGTCAGCCACAGTCAGGAGTCGTTCTACGTCGAGTAATCACTGCGTGCCGCTCCAAAGTTATCCTTAGCTCTATTCTCTAGAGAAGGGAAGGCGCCAATTAGGCCAGTACCGTATCTCTAAACCAGCTACTATTAGCTGGTCCTGATCACTCTCTGAGTGCGAGACCCAAGAGCGAACCATCCTCAGGAGGCTCACGGTCGTGTTCTCCTGGAAGACGAATCTATAATCTCCGTCAGGATAATCTCGTCCTAACTTTTTCACTCTCTGTGACCTAAGATCCCTTATCCACAGGACTCGACGAGGTTAAGGTAAAGGAAGGTGACAGCATTAGTCAAAGCATAACCTGCTTCAATACACTGAGCAAACAAGGGTCCGGAACCATTCTCCCTTCCAAGAGCCTGGTTCCTGAACCACCCCGAAGAGGGAGAAACCTACTAGGTAGCTTTATTTCCGCTCATACCCTCCCTCTGTCGTCTCAGCTTTCTTCAAGACCGAACAGAGTCTATTAAAGAGTGGGGACATCTGTCCCCTGCCCTAGACGTTGTTAATCATTTGAGAATTTATAGACTTGCCCAGAGGTACCCTGAGCTAGCCAGTGGCCATCTCAAGAAATTGCCTACTGGCACATCTCTTTTACCTATGCTCAGAGCTCAGGCCATTCGCCTTCGTCCAGCATTCTGACCGAAGCTCCACCAAGAGTGCGCGCCTCTGTTTCCTGCTGCGGACCTGAGATCCTTATCCTTCCCTCAGGAGAGGGGTCATTCATAATAGCGCCCACAGCAGGAAAAAGTCACTTTCCGTTGCCCTCCTGATACCATGTTTCCAATATAAAACTGCAATTATTATTATTATAGTTATAGTTTTACCACTGTATCCACTCGATGAGTGATCCGTACAGTGTAGACTCGGTCTTTCTGCATAGCTCAGTATGAATATTTTATCTCGGCATTACTGCCGGAAAAATTCGGCTGGCTCAGTGCGCTACTACTGGCAAGAAAAAAGGCGCAAAGTATAGTAGGAGACACTCGAGTGGTCGGCCCCTTTTGTGTCCTCCCACACGAGAGAGATTAGAGATGTCCCGCATACCAGGTCGGCTATCTAGATCGACAGCCCACCTCACGGGGCAGAAAGAGGAAAGTAGAGAACCTACCTAACTTTACAATACTAACCTCGACAGCAGGAACTGCGGCAAGCTGCAACATCTCCTGCGGATAAGGCACTCGGGAACCCTGGGTGCGTGATGCCCTAACATATTGTGGCAGGGAAAGAGCCCGCCACAATATGCCCCTGAGGGCATATAAAACTGCAAAGGTGCTATATCAATAGTTTAATATTATATTAACGGGAGGAAGCTTCTTTTCAGGAAGTTCCGCTGGAGTTGCAGTACTCGAGTTTATGACCGAACTTATCCAATCAGGATGAGCCTGAGTTTTCCTGCAGGGAGCTAGTAAACAGGACTAATCAGCACCTCAGGGTCCAAAAACATCCGATATTCCTGGGAGAAAACATATGCCGGTAAAGGGAGTCGTGCGCGGGAGTCCCTATCTGGCTTAGCTGCTTCAGAAGGTAGCCAGATTAGACGCTAGCCTCGCGTCCGACCTTCGGATCTCGGCCAACCACTGACTGGGGTTTAACCTGTTACTTATCGACGGTACAACTACTGTTCCGACCTGAAGCTTCCTTCTAGAAATCAAAACTGCGTCCCTCGCAGGAAGCAGACCTTGAATCCACAACCATCTGTGGCTGAAGCTTGGATTTCTTACTACTGGATTAGCCGTACGAAGCACCCAGGGCTATAATGAGAGCGCCTGCTGAGCGCTGCTCCTGGACTTTTATAAGAAGGGCTCCCATCTGGGCCAAGAAAAGAATCAGTTCTAACAAGGCTTCAAGGGCCATCTTAAGCAAGGACCGTTATTCAACGCTGGGCCTTCCTGGAGGAGTCCGGAAGAACGGTTTAATTCACCCTTACTTCAAGGAAACTCAGAACTGGAGCCGCTGAGAGTACGCTGATCTAATTTCTGAACAAAGTCAAGGGTATTGACTTTGGCTGTCCTAGGCGTACTGTCCTTCCAGATCTCAGGGTGAAGTCTTTCCAAGACTAACAAGACTAACCCCCCCCCCAGGTCCTGGGAACCAAACTAATTCGGGAGACTGTGTTATTCAAAAGGGAGCATAACAGCTCTTGAACCCTGGTATCCACCCTAGGGTACATCGTCTCGCTAATCACGGTAGCAGGGACAAAGACTTGCCCAAGCAAACTGACAATTCATTCTTGTCTCCAACCGTATGTTTCCCTCCGGAGTTGAGGGTCAACAGCTCACACGTACCCCGTGTTCAGGTTCCGAATGTTGGGAGGATTCCGGATATAACTCCAAAGAAGCTTGAACAAAAACTACCCGCCTAATAGTTTTATCCAAGAGCTCAAGATCCTGTGAGCCGCCTTCTCTTCCGCTGTCCTTGAAAATGTACTGTGAAGTCTGGGCGCGGAAGATCCCTCGGTGTTCTGAGCTAAAATCTCCAAGCAGCACTGCTCTAAGGTAACAAACTATTATTGGATGTCAATACCCAGCACTGAGGTAGATTCCAAACAATCGTAAGGGAACATGCGCCCAGGCGTCTGTGGAGGATTAAGTCCACGCTCGGACTTCCCGAACTGCTCAATTCTCACCCGACTGTAGACAGTCGGAGCTATGTCACCTGTCGATTGATAATTGTACGTTCATCTGTGCACCCCCGGGATATTGCATCCGCGGCTGAGTTCAGCAGGACCAAAATAACAAGGTCACAACCTCCACAGTTTGCCTTTTGCTAGAGCTAAGTCCACAAATCATAACTGTAGGACATCTGCAAGGTTTCCCCTTATGTGTTTCCCGGGATTAGGATCCGTCTGGTTCATAGCGGGATACACTCAGTCCTAAAGGAAGACCCCCCTATGGGACTAAGTTCAAAACAGATCGCTACATAGGCTATCCGCCCCAGTCTGCAGTGGGAGTCACAATCCCTGATACCAGGCCAGAGATGTTTCCTTCAGGATTCTGAGGGGTCCCAACCTCCTATATTGAGGTCGGGAATATTAACTTTCGACCCTCTGTAAATCTGACGAGGTCACATTGACCTCCAGATTTTTAGACCGTCACAAAAACAAGTGGCCACCCTTATACTCCCATACGGGAGCAGTAGTGCACCTCCAGTTATTTTTTTTTTTTTACCTGCCAGCTTTCCGGCGTCCGAGAGCCATCTTTGAATTATCCCTGATCGAGAATCTGACCGATTTGAGCCTTCCAACTATTGGAGAGCAACCCAATAGTTGGAAAAACGCTCTTTGGCGAGAGTATATCTCTTGGCGGATTTGTTAAGGCACTAAGGCCTACCAACCAAGTGGAGTACTAAGCCCCCATATTTTGGGGGGCCGCGCTCTATGGCGGAAATTAGCCCTCCCATATTTTGAGGGAGGGCCTCGCTCTATGGCGGAGTACTCATTATATGTTTGGCGGAATTGTTAGGGCACTACGGCCTACCAACCAAGACTTAAGGCAACAATATATTTAGTGGAATTCTTAGGGCACAAGTGCCTGCCACCTAAATTATTATTATTATATTGAGTAGTTTTAGTCTCCGTCTCCACAGCAACGGCGATCTAACAGAGGAAGAAGCAAGGGACACATAGTGTGACGATAGACACGTGGAACCCATGCACGAGGGTCTTCCCACACAGGATCAACGCGCATGGGAACAGCAAGTCGGGAAAGAAGAGTAAGAACAGATTGAAGAAAGATCAGTAGGAGTAAAGGATGGGAAGGAAGCAAAGTGGGCACAAAATACAGACATCCCCAAAGCCTAGCTAATGGCTAAAGTAACCTACACAAACCCCCTTGTGGCACTGCTCCCCTTAACATAGGATGGATGAACCTAACTAACCTAACCCTACGGCCTATCCTATGCCCTCTGAGGGATAACAAATAAAAATAACATCCTCACCCGGTAAAGGAATCAAAATGTTGTAGTAGCTTCTCTTTGGCCGGCAGATAGTTGAATGGAGGTAGATTTTGGCTGTCGATATCTTCTATACCATATTTTTCATAAAAGCTCGTCAATATCTGGAAGGTATAATGAAGTCAAAGTATGTTAAAGGTAAACAGAAATCCGCCTTGATGAGTGGTGATAAACACTGCCATTAGAAGTTTATGAAGGACAAAAACATTGATACTGTTTTTCCCATTTGCATTTTACCAATGCTCTCATTGCTTTAAGCAATCACCACAAATATAAACATTTTACAGCAGCTTAAACCAAACCTGTATAGCAGTTAACCATTTTGCAAAACTACCTACATACTTAAACAGTTAGGCAAAACGTTTAAGATGTTTGGGCTGAAATTCAGGACTCCTGACCATTGTGAGCTGAAGGCCTAACATGCATGTATGACCTAAACTTTAATTCATATGACACTAAGAGTTACACACTTACGCAAAACGTTTAAACTGTTAGCTAACAGTTTAAACGTTTAAACCGTAACTGTTCACATAGTTTTACGAACTGGTTAACTGTCATACAGGTTTGGTTTAAACTGGTGCAAAATATTTAATTTTGGTGATTGTTTACAGCAATTAGAGCATTGGTAAAATGCAAATGGAAAAAACAGTAACATGGGATTTAATAAGCATAGAACAATATAGCTACTGTAGAAACCAGGGTTGGCCAAAACCATGTTTCTTTTATTAAACCAAAAATCATGGATTGTTTGAAAAAAAAAAAAAAAAACATTGTTCTTTTTTCTTTTGTTTTGTGTTTTTTTTTCCTAGTTCTAGGAATTTAATCCAATATTTAAAGGGTTTTCTGCTTTGTAAACATGTAGTTAGCTAATCATCAACAATCTTAGTCGCTTCATTTCAACTTCCTATTGTAGAAGAATGACAAAGAAAACGGTTTAAGAAAAACCGGTTAGAATAGTACCTGTATTTGCTATGGCTACATTTATTACCCAAATTGCAGAGAAGCTTCGATTTATAATTATTGCAAAATAAAATCCTTTGAAAAAATTGAAAACACTTCAAATTAGAAATACAATTTGATACAATTAGCTAGCTACTAGCTAATTAAAAGCAGAGTAATAAGCTGAAGAGAGTGAAATAGCTACTAAGTCCTCTGAAAAAACTTGGAAATGCTTCAAACTACAGAGAAAACTCTATAGAAATGGTTAGTTACTAGCTAATTAAAAGCAAAGTATTGAACTAAAGATATTGATTTTAAAATTATCATGACTAACATTTACACTATAGGCTCATTTTTCCGCTATAAAAATCGACTTCCTCTCAGCATGCAAAGCTCCCTCGTGTATAAATTTAGTTGTGCACAGTGTGCATATTTTTACATAGGGTCAACGTATCGTACGTTGCACACGAGGGCCAGCGAGCCTGCGGGGAGGAGTTGTCGAACAGGCAGCATCCTCGCCAGTCCCTCTCATTCTTCCGTAAGAGCTCATGCAGAGCAGTGCGGTGTGCCGATATCTCTTACTGACTTTAGTGTTTTAGCATCTGCGACTGACCATGTTGAACTTCGAATCTTAGAATCAATGTATATTTTTAAATTCAGGCCGATTTTAAACGACCTAAACAGTGCCCATCCTCTGATAGATAGGTTGTTCAGCTGTGTACCCTTGATATTTGTTTTTCTTTTCAATTTTAGATTACTGATATTTGTTCTCCAATGTCTAGAAAATTGATAGCATAGGACATAATTTCTCTTGTATTCTTTACTCATTTCAGAGTAGGTACTGATGATGGGATAGATCCCGAAACGTTTACGAAGTTTTAATAGATCTTTTAATCTACTATGATTGCTTCAGTTACCTTGGCTCTTTTATTTATCAAATGAAATGGCTATATACCAGCATCCTTCTCATGAGCTCACTAGCTATCTAATAGCAACTTTAACTACTACTTAGAATTTTCAGTAGCTGCTAGCATACCAGAATATAATTAGAAATGCATCTCTGAAATGAAATAACATAAAATTCAATAGATTACAAGTTTTAGCTAAACATAAGCATTAGTTGACCCTAACTGTCCCAACAGTCAAGCAGATTCGTGAATAGAAACACATTAAATCACCCTTTCAGTTTTGAAAATAAAATTTAATAATTGCTAGAAAAAACTGTTTATTTTGCAATATTTATGAATAAAAACCAAACAAATTAAAAAAAACATGTGTTTTTTGTTGGCTTAAACCATGTTTCTTTTGTTTAAACCATTTGGCTTAAACCAGACAACCCTGGTAGAAACAGCTGCACTGTTTGGTCAGAGCAAATTCAGGATGGCAGAATTAGACCACACTGTTAATTTTGTCCTCCTGCCGTTTACGAAAATATACACACACATATAATAATATGTAGCATCGTTATTACCATTGGGAACATTAAATTTGCATATGTATATACAGTATGCATAATTTGTTAACTATTAGTTATCATCCAGAATAGGTTGAATGTTCCAATGAACTATTTTGCAGTGGCTCGCTTCCAGTAGAGTACCTCTGACGGATAGCACCACGACCAGCGTTTTCTTGGGCTACTCCAGATCAGTAGGAAAGGTGAGTCTTAACACTTTGTTATTAACAGGCAAGTACTCTTTGCAGATTTTTTTTTTTTTTGACTTAGCCAAATTTGGGAGGTATTGCTCTCTTGTGTAAATATAAGAGCAGACTCCCTGGTAGTTCTTGGTAAACTGTCTTAGTGTATCTGTAGTATACTCTCAAGACAATTTATACTAACATGTTACTTATGCATGCTTGCTCAAGAACTTCTGTAAACATCTGATAACTCTGTTCTTGTTCCCTGTGCAGGTACCAAAGTTATTTCATGTTTTTTTTTTTTTTGAGGCCCCTTTCAGACTCACTGGTATATAGGTAGGAACCGACCTCCTGAGCCTCATTCCGGACGACGAGCGAACATCTCGCTTTAAAATGAAGCCCAGAACATACGGGCTTTGGGATCGATGTAGCCTCCAGAGGTACTCTGCCATTCGCTTACCACTGCAAAATAGTTCATTGGAACATTTAGTCTATTTGCAGAGGCTCGTTTCTGGCAGAGTAGCTCTGTCAGATAGCACCAACATGCCAACAGCGTAGCTTGCAGAGCAGGGAGGGGTTCTGTAGCGCCCTGATGTGGAGGGTGCCTATCAATCTTGCCGATCTTACCCTGAACTGTTTGGCTCTTGTGCACTCGCCTGTAGTGGACAAAACTCCTGCCAAAGTATACAAGAGATTGGACTCTTGTTTTTTTAGTCCTAGTTGTTCGGAATATATTCTTTCCCAGGAATATATTCTTTCCCAGAGGTGAACCCAGTCTGTCCTGAACCTTGGACTGACGTACCGCAGGCGCGCGTCTCCGAACTGCTTATTAGGGACTTTGGTTTCATTCTCCGAAGGGAAAAAGACCAGGATCACTGGTGCCAGGAAACCTCTGGATATGGGCTGTCAGCCGATGCTCTTTGAGAGCTGCAGAAAACAATGCCTGGAGTCCTTGTACTCAGGTGCTGTATCACCTGCAGCCTTCTTTTGGTCTCTCCCGAAGGGCCTAGATCCTTTCCTTTCGGATCAGGGTAAGTCTTTGTATCTGTTGAGCCAGTTCTCCCATTTTCTGAGCTTTTGAGCTGCCCCTGTACTAGAGCAACTTCCCTCTGATAGGCACCGTTACCTTATTGTGTGGTCTCGTCTATTTGCCTAGGCGGGTACCACCGCCAAGGCCATCAGTAACATTTAACCCGGCTGGTTCCTCGTAATCAACCCCTGGTACTGCCCCTGAGAAGATTCTTTAGTCCATCCTTCTCAAGCGGTCTTCTGTTTAGGCTAAGTCCTAAAATATACCACTCTCATTTCGCTTTACTTGTACTTGATTTGTTTAATTCAGAGCCTTGGCTAGCTTTGTGGCCAAGCACTGTCTGACTAGTTCCGCTCTGGTGCTGAGGTAGCAAGTCCCGTAGGGTCTTCTTATGTTCTTTTGAAGACTCTTTGGTCTTATCCCAGGCCGTGCTTGAGTGCTCAGGTGTTCTTACGCATTACCTCTTGGAGCAATTGTCTGATTGGAGCCCCTGTTGTGTTAAGCCAAGAGGGCTTAGCACATTTCTAAGACCAAGCCTGCCTATCCTCTCTGGACTTTCCTCTGGGTCCCAGAGCCCAAAAACACCTTTGTTACCACCTACTTATATTTAGAAATTATGTAGACCAGGCTCTAATAAAAAAAACTGGTACTGCCGGAGGTGAAATATACTACCGGGTGGCACTACCGTCGTTCACGACACCTATGCGTGCACGTAAGCTTTCTTGCGCGCTACCACTAAAATAAACACTACCTAAGCTAACCTAACCTAGCTTAAACCTATGCGTTCACGTAAGCTTTCTTGCGCGCCACCACTAAAATAAACACTACCTAAGCTAACCTAACTTGGCTTAACCTAACCTCCATACTAACTTTTAACCTAATCTAACCTTACCTAACTTAATCAGCGATACAGCAAGCAGCACGGCGTGCCAACTTGAACGCAGCTCACACGCACACGATCTGCGTACACAAGCACGCACATATGGAGTCGTGAACGACGGTAGCGGTACCGGGTGTAGTAACTATAGGTTAAGTTTGTTGTGTGGTCCAGGAACTAGGAATTTGGTAAATTGCCGTTCCTCTTCCGTACAGGAATACTTTAGAACCTAGTAGAATCCAGAGCTCTGCTCCTGTCTGTAGATAAGAACAGAGCTGAGTAAGGACGTTTTACTCCTGTACTTGTCCCTGTATGCAGCGAGAGTGGTCTTTCTATTAGGCTATGTTTTAACCCCAAGGGAGGCTTTCCCTTGGTTCTAAATTGGTTAGCAAGCCGTTTCGCAACTACGTTGTGGCCTGTTACCTATGTCTCTAGAAACAAAGGAATCGAATGGGAGTCTTAATCCTGTCAGGCTATTGTGAAACACCTCGTCGCCACTCTCCTCGACTTCCGAAGGATGCGTATATAAGACTTGTTTTGCCCGTTTGCCCTAAGGGCAGATCACCGGGAATTTTCCTTACTATTGAAAACGATTTTATCATCTGAGGTCCTGTTTTCAGTGCAACCCTTGGTTCTGGGCCTGAAAAACAGCTCTCGCTGCCATTTGTGCACCCAGGCTGCCTACATGTATCTGCTCCACATCCTGGGGACCTGGGTCTCAAACCGCGAGGGTTAGTCCTGTATCACAGAACGGATGTGGACTACCGAAATCTTCATAAACTAATGATTAGTGAAGGCCTCCCTTATCGTTCTGATTCTCCTCCCAGGAGCGACTGAAGCTTCCTAAGGGTCTTGGAACCACACGCCTACAGCTAGCATCTGAGCCGGCGTTACGGCTCTAATCCCCTTTGCTTCGTCTGGGTTTGTTACTCCCCAATCGGGCTTTATCGATACGATATTCCTAGGTCATTAACTCTCGAACCATTGCCTTAGTGGCGAAAGTCGGGGATCCCTCCATAATCTTCTAATTCTGTGTTGTACTAAGCTTCTGATCTCCATTTACTACTGGAAGAGACCGCCTAAAGGCCCTGAAAAGCTCTTCCTTCGGCTTCATACTCCAGAGATCCTTTAGAGTCTCACTTCACTGAACAGTGAAGTAGTAACTTTTCCTGTAAGGTTTACTTCATGCCTGGAAAATGTAATAATCTTTAGCCTTAGTGGACTCCAGCTTAAGTTCCTTTTTGGAATGTACTTTCTTTCTACGATCATTTATAGGGAAAAGGTTTTGTTGTCGGAGCGTGATCTCGACGACCCTGTAACCTTTCAAGTGTTAACTCTCATTAAATGTCTAGCTGCTATGATCGGAGAGCCGCTAATCGCTAGGTTTTACAGCCTTGCTCTTGTTTGGACCTTCCGAGCTATGAGACTAAAGACCCCACCTGGGTCTTAGCTCCTCTGTCGCAAACACTATTCTCTTCTATTGTTACAGCATAATTATTCATTTTCACACCCCTCCGGACAAAGGACTAGCCCTATTTGAAAGCGCGAGGTTCAACAAGGCTGTTGTCTGGAAACACTGATCTATATGGGCTCCCTGATCAATTCCGGATCCCTGCAGGGATCGCATTTAGAGAGCTCTGACTAGATAACCCCTTCAAGCTGCGGGGAAGGGTTCTAGCTCTTCGAGGCAAAAACCGGGGCCGGTATATACTCGATTCATACCCTTAGAGACTCGTCTTGTCCCTGGTTCTGGTCTTCCTTCTGCTACCTTCTTAGAAGGAGCACGGCTAGGCAACAAACTACATAGAGCGAAGATCTAGGAGCAGTTGTGGAACCAATGGGCTACTAGTTCTTTTGCAGTTAGTGGGTCAACAGATCCGCAGACTTTACCCTTAGTGCACTGCGGCTCTCTACTCGGGTCCGATAGGAACCCTGGTGTCGGTGTATAAAGTGACTGCTCGCTAGGAGCTCAAGCCCATATTATACTCAAGGGGGAGTCTAGATTACTCATCAGTAGGCTAGTTTCTAGCATATGAAAACATGCTACCCAGTGGCCCTTTGTACCCTAGCGTATAGTAGACGAAACGAACAGGTTTCTGTTAGTGAGAAGTTTGGAGCTATTGCTGTGAGAAAAGCTTGCACGCTACTTTGTATCAATTTTGAGTAGCGTCGGAGAGGATGAATCGGACCAAATGAACCGCACGGGTGGAACGGACAAGCTTCAAGTATTGAAAAATTAATAAATACATACTGGATTCTCATATTTTCTCTGTACATAGGCTCATTACTCCCCTGCACAGGCAACATGCAACAAAAGCTCTAAAGATCTGAATATTTTGTGGTAGACAAAAAATGAACTTGACAAAACAATTACCTTGTTTCAACTTTAGCTACATCTCAAAAACGAATATGTTTTTCAATTTTCGTTGGAGACATGAAGGAGTTGTAGCAGCTTTATGAAACTTGGGTCACATAGGCAGAAGTTTCTGTTTACAGGGGAACCAAGGATTTTTTGGTGCCATGAATACTTTGGTCACTATGCCACTTTAATGATTGGTCCGAGTCACCAGGCGGGAAAATAAATCAGGGTGAATCGGACCGGCATGTTAAAGGGTTTAGCACAAAAATGCACAGACATTAAGAGGTTCTGCTACACATCGCCTATGCAGGGTAGAAATGGTCCTATATATAGAGAAAATAAGAGTCACTGTTTATTCATTTACCAATACTAATAACCAAACCGAATCTTTCGTGACGTCCAGTCCGATTCACCCAGAATTTCTTCTTTCATTGGACCAGTCCTTTGTAGTGTCTACCACAAAAATATTCAGACATTGAGGGCCTCTGATATATGTTGCCTATGTAGGAGGGTAGTAAGCCTAAAGTGGTAGCAATGATGATAGCACAATTCAGAATTTTTTGAGAACTTAAAAAATACTACGCCATATCAAGTGAAATTTTGACATAAAAACCTTATTTCAACTAGTTATCTATTTCTTATATTTTCCCTATAAACTATTTGATTTAACTTTTATGATGAAAAGTATAAATTTGTGTTGGAACTTGGTTGGAAATAAAGATAGCATAACTTGAAAAAAATTACATTTCCGTGTTACTAAATCCAGATTAAAGAAGAATATCAAAACAAACCGGCGTCGCCATACTGGACAGTTGCTCCCCACCTTGCAACTTCTTTAGTTGGAAATTAACCCCTTTCTTAGCATGGGAAGACAGTGTGGGTTATCTGAAAAGGAAAAGGGTCAAATAAGCGCATTAAATGAAGAAGGATGCACTATATCTGAGATTTCTAGGAAGGGTAGCAGATCTAGAAAGATGGTAGCTAACTAACTTTTTGAAGAACCCAGAAAAATATGGAAAAAAGAAGTCTCCTTTCCGCCCTTCAAAATTGAGCCCTACAGCCCGCCGCTGACTTCTCCGTGAGGAGTCTCGGACAGGAGAGGAGTCAAAAAGCCTGCAAACATCCCTGCAATTAAGTTACACCGAGAAGAGTGCGACAGATCCTGGGTTCATCTAAGAACTTCAGTTACAAGAAGAGAAAAACTGCACTAGCACTCACGAAAGCACACAAGGCAAAACGCGAAGAATGGGTTCAAGAAAAGGTGCAATGAAACCATGAAAATTGGTTTAATGTTGTTTCCGATGAAAAAAAGCTTAACCTAGACGGACCTGACGGTTCTCAATACTACTGGCATGATCTTAGAAAGGAGGACAAAATTTTTAGCAAACGACCTTTTGGTGGCAGATCCCTTATGATCTGGGGAGCATTCTCCATTTGGTGATGCTGGAAGGTAGACAGAATGCTCAGTAGTACACAGAGGTCTTAGAAACTAGTCTTATCCCATTTCAAACTGATAAACATCAGCAAGAAGCGGTGTTCCAGCAAGATATTATTGCCGCCATTCACACAGCGAGGTTGACCACAAATTGGCTTAATGCCCATAATATCGCCACTTTAGCTTGGCCTGCTAAGTCACCCGATCTAAACCCAATTGAGAATCTTTGGGGGATACTCTCACGGCATGTTTACGCCAATGGGAGATAATTTCAGGATAAAGAAAGCTTGTGGCAGACCATAAATGAATGCTGGGAGGCTATCCCTGAAGCCGTGCATGCTAATTTAATTAATTCTATGAATAACCAATGTGTACAGGTGTTGCAATCAAAAGGCAACGCTTGTAAATATTAAGAATTATATTTTTTTGCTTTCATTGTTTTCTAAAATACAATTTTTTCCGTATGTACTATCTTTATTTCCACCCGATTTGCACCCACAAACTATTATTTTCGTGGTAAAATTTTGAAAAGACAACATATACAATAATGATTATAAGGAATCAGTAACTAGTTAAAGTAACAGTATTCAGTTAAAATTTCAACTATATTGATGCAGTATTTTTACACTTATTAAAAAATTTCAAAATGTGCTATCATTATTGCCACCACTTTATATACAGAGAAAATATGAGAATTCAGTTTTGATTCTTTTTCCACTACTAATAACAAAACCGAATCACTCGACTGTGCCAGCCGATTCACCCGGATAAGAGGGATGCACTCGGACTGTATTTTTTCAACTGTGCCACTGTAAATGCCAACATACTTCAAAGTTTCTGTATAGTAGCTAGTGCACACATAAGGTAAGTGTATGCATGTGTGTTTGTAGCTCCTAACACTGGCATGTGTCTCAACAGCAACAATGTTTCCAGATTGCCGGTCCGACTCACCCGGTCTGACACTACAGACCCAGAGGTCCGTCACGGAATGATCCTTACCTCTATCCTTTGGTTAGCACTCGGGCATTTTAACCAGGTTCGAAAACAACCTTCAGTCTTAAAGGAATCGCCCTGATACGGGTACTTACTGAGCCGTTAGCTATTAGCCAACTGCTCGAGCCCTACCAAGTCACGTTGCAATTAGCGTGTTAACTCCAGGAAATTATTACTAGAGGCCCGTAGAATTTTTGACAGAGGGATTCCTTATCATCCTAAGTAGTCCAGCTCTCAGGTCGCGAGACGACCTGAGCCAGTCTGTAAAGGATAGGTAGCTCATTTTCGACTGTAGTTATTCGAAAACGAACGCGCCAGCACAGGGCTCTCCTGTGAAGCCGCGGTTATAAGAAGTATCGCTCTGGCAGAGCGCTACTTTGCGCTCACTCTGCCCTGGTCTATCTAGTCCCGCGCGCTGTCCGACCTGTCCATCGAAATCAGACCCTTGAGGTTTCGTGCTTTGAACACTTTGAAAACCTTCTTGGCTTTTGTTCGAGCAGGAATGTCTAGCTCTACGGAAAGGGGCTTCCGCGACTTCCAGGTCGCACCCATTTTTCGCGAGTACTTCACTATAGTGGCCGGTAGATTAGCCGCCCCGCGAGAAGTAGAGCACTTAGGTCCTAGCCTCCCCTTGGCGAACACACGAAAGTAGCTTGGGACTGTTGGTGTGCATCTCCGGAGGACTCTAATCCCGGCAACGTGTGTCCTTCTGTAATGCCCACAGAATCCCCTAGGCCCGAAAGACCTTAGCCGTTCTGGTGATTCTGCTACATCGGATTAGGCATAAGCAGTCAGAGAGGGAAAACTCGGTCTTCTTATAGAGCGTCCTATTGGGGCACTTTAGACCTGTACTGAATCTGACTTAGGTGGGAACCGAGAGTCTCTCCCTCGGTCCCCCGTTGAGGCTCAACAGCATGGCCAGACTTCAAAACTGAAACCTAGAACGAGGATCTCATGACGGTCTTTACCCGATAGGTCTTCACATATGCTGGCTGACGAACCAAATATGTACTTTCCACTGAGCGCTAACAATGCAGACCTAGAGCTTGAATGGGAAAATGTATTATATTGTGATATGAACAAGCTTACATTTGCTCACCCAAATGTGTGAACCCTCAATTGAAGATTAGATTAGATAGGTGGCAGTAGACGAACCAAGAGGCCCATTCCCAAACAGACACCGGAACTTACACCCCGGCCCTCTATGAGCTATTGCCATTATGTTAGTAGATGTAAAGTAGTGATGAAACGAGAGGAGAAAAAATGGAAGACGAAAGAGAAAAAAAAGAAAGAAAAATTAATAAGAAGGGGGAGAAAATTCTCCGCCAAAGAGATGGTCATGGTATACGTGGTATACCTCACGAGCTGTGTAAAGTCAACAATAGATGACATTATTTTCTTTGAACAGCGAGTGTGTCCAGAGATAATATCATCGAATGTAACTGGAAGTGATGCTGCATCTCTTGACTCCTCCTCGGATGCTAGCAACGCTGCATCGTCTCAGACGGCCACACAGATACAGCATACTCCTGTGCCTAACCATCAGACTGACATACTCCTTTTCATTCCTGTTCGCCCACTTACTGACACTTAGGGAATTCAGACTCAACCCCTCTGAAAATTCAGTTTAACTTAGCGTGGGACACGCAACCACAACAGCCCTTGACTGCTCACCCTCCCTGTCATCTAACCCTTCTTCTAACGCCACACCTAGCCACTCTACCCCTGCTACACCTAACCACCCACACTCCACCACATCCAACCACTCACCCTCCACCACACCCAACCGCTCACTTTCCACCACACCCAACCACTCACCCTCCACCACACCCAACCGCTCACCTTCCACCACACCCAACCGCTCACCTTCCACCACACCCAACCGCTCACCTTCCACCACACCCAACCGCTCACCCTCCACCTCACCCAACTTGTAGTTTTACACTAGAATGCAGCCCCAGCTCCCATTCACTTGTGATCTTGACAACATCTAACACCCAAGCTACACCCTATCCTACAAAGGGAGGCATTTTCTTACACGTCTTCTCCAAAGACCACCTACACTATCCCGTTGTTCACAAATTTGCCCTCTGAGTGGCCCAGCTACACCTTTGTGGTTGTCCTTCCATTATTGGTGGAATTCTCTTACTTGCCCTTAACGGTCACTTTGGAACCAGTCAATATACGTGGCTTTGTTAATGATCTGCCATTAATTTTCATGACATTTTGTGAAACCACATGCCCCACCAGAGCCAGTGAGTCACTTGAATTTTCGATGCATTACGTTTTCTCTGCCCCCAGGATGTATATACAAACACCAACGCAGCTATCAATTTTATACCTACAGTAAAACCCCTCTAATTCGCACAGCACGGGGAGAAGGGGGTGACGGATTAGCGGGGATTTCGGATTACCGGAGTACTTACAAATAAAAAAAACCTCTTTATTCCGCACTACAGCAAAACCCCTGTAATCCGCACCTCAATAATCCGAAACCCTCCCTAATCTGAACATCTCATTACTGTTCGAAATGCTATCTGAACAAGTGAGCATTTTTCGGATTAATGGGGTAAAGTACGGAGTTCCTACAAATACCTCTACAATCCGTGAAAGGCGCTTCTCATTTTTCGGATAAAAGAGGTGATGTGCGAAAAATCTGCGCGAGGTGCTGCGCAGAAGGTACAAACAATCTCTCTATAATCCGTATTAGTGCGGAATAAAGAAGTTTTTTTCGGATTTGTAATTACCCCGGTAATCCGAAATCCCCGCTAATCCGTCACCCCCTTCCCCCCGTGCTGTACGAATTAGAGGGGTTTTACTGTAATACGGATTATAGAGAGATTGTTTGTACCTTTTGCGCAGCACCTGGCGCAGATTTTTCGCTCATCACCTTTTATCTGAAAAATGAGAAGCGCCTTGCACGAATTACAGAGGCATTTGCAGGAACTCCGTACTTTACCCCATTAATCCGAAAAATACACACTTGTTCAGGTAGCATTTCGAACAGTAATGAGATATTCGGATTAGGGAGCGTTTCGGATTATTGAGGTGCAAATTAGAGGGGTGTCGGATCACCCGACACTTCGCTTTTGCCTACAAAAGCACATAAGAGCCTATCTGAGGTTCTTTCAGTACAATATGAAATCGACATCAAGTTGTACGCTGCAGAGCTCTAACTGCTTACTGGAACATTTACTCAACGCTTTTCAAATGAAAGAAACTTGCCATAACCTACATAGCTAAATGATTTCTTTTTTATTGCCTTGATTAGTCTCATGGCTGCTCGATTTTCGATGGTATCAACCACAGGCTCAAATGCCACAGTTTTATGATTCACGTTCCCTGCCTTAAACGATGGCAGACTCACATTGAATCTTATTCTTTATTTAAGCCAAACTATGCGTTTCTGCAATCTGTTTTCTATAACGAGCTCTCTACATTCCCCTATTTTAGTGCTGAATCATACTTTATGATTTAACTAATCACCGTAAAGAACTCCGTTATCATCATTATTATTTTATATTGATCTATAAGTGCTTGAGAAGACCAACATATATTCATAACTCCTACCCACGTTTTCTGCCATTGATTTACTATACACCACTAAGATTTTCCTGATGCATGTGCACGTGACCACTGCATATGAGTGATACCATGCCAGGCTCCCACTGGTATTTCAGACCAACTTTGTCTCCTGTCATGTCTAACTTTGGTACTACATATAGATTCTATTAATATGCATATCTTTTATTATAGCTATATACTAGTGGCCCGGGCCGTCATTATAAATGACGGCTTGGGCTTCCCCATTTTTCCCCTATCTAATACTGAAGAAAAAGATTCCAAGGTACCCAACTTTTTTTTTGCCTTTTGAAATCTGAATTTTCTCCTATCTTATTCCCATAGAGCGTGACAGGAAAGATATACATAAATATATAAATACTGTAAATAAAAACACGACGTGAATTATTATATAGTACTGATAACTATATGAAGAAGATCAAATTACTACGTCATCTTTCGTTCAACAAAACATGTTTTTATATATATATATATATATATATATCATGCATATAATTATAATTATATATAAAGTGATGGTAGTGTCTCGAGGGCGACAATGGCAAAAAAACACTATATACGGGTACATAAAGCTAACCAACAATGAGCTTTTACCTCCGAGAACAGAGGTTAGGTCCCGCCAGGACTGGTTCGCTTAGT
>LQNS02278160.1:12319383-12330447 GCA_001587735.2 Parhyale hawaiensis
GCCAGCTTCTCGAACTGAATAAAGCTCGAATTTCCTTCTATCTTTTAATGATGAAGAGCGTGACACAAAAGGTAAGTAGGTACGTAGGTAGGTAGGTACTAGCGTATTAATATATAGATAGCTACTAGGTGTCCGGTTTTCTGGAACCGTACGGTATATGAAGAACAAGGGGCTGTTGTAGTGTGCTGGATGCCTTTGTCCATGTATGTCCCCCTGCTTGACCTAATGTTGAGACGATTTGTGTACATTATACTTACGGCCAATTGAAGCACAATTCCTGCAACAGTATCTCTGGACCAGACACCATCGAGCTGGTCCTGATCACTCCCCGTGAGCGAGACTCAACTACGAACCCTCCACAGGAGGCGGGCCCTCGTGTTCTAAAAGAAGACGAATTTATAATCTCCATCAATGATTAGTCTTATATCTTGCTCGCACCCTGAGACCTAGCATCCCTTATCGACAGGACTCTAAGAGGCTGGGGAAGGGAGGACGTCAGTCTAGTCAAGGCATCAGACTGCTTCACTAGACTGAGCCAACAAGGGTAATTAACCGATTCTCCCATCCTGGGGCCTTGCTCCTGAACCAACCCAATGAGGGAGAGGACTACTAACTGTTGTCCAGCTTCTGCTCATCTCAACAACTCCCTCTGTCCTCTCAGCCCTGTTAGAAACAGACACGAGTCTAATGTAAGGTGGTGATCTCTGTTTCCTACTTTAGATATTGTTTAACCACGTGGAAATCCTCGACTTCCCCCGGGTTATCCTGAATTAGCCAGTGGTCATCTTGAGCGAATGTCTACTGGTGTATATTTTAAGTCTGGGCTTGGGGCAAACAAGGGTCCTATAAAAGCACTAATCTAACCAATAGTCCAACCTACGTTTGGAGTTTGGCTATAAGCCTCAGTCCGGCTTACTGACCGAGGATCCAACCTAGGAGCGCATCTGTTTGCTACTACGAATCAGAGATTCTTATCCTTCTGGACCCTCCCACCAGGAAGGAGTCATCCATAGTAGCATCCACTTCAAGGGAAATGGCTCTATCTTCAGAGTGACTATGTCCTGAATTTATTCAATCAGGATGATCTTGGGGGAAAGTTCCCACTAGGGAGCTTCTTAGCTGGAAAAGTCAGCCCTCTGGGATCAAAAACAACTGGTTCTCCTGAGAGAAACATCTACCGGTATAGGACTCCCGTAAGGGAGATTCCTGTCTTGGCTTAGCTGGCCCGAGAAAGTAGCCAGTTTGACGCTAGCCCGACTAACCTCTGACTGGGGTTTAACCCATTTCTTCCCGACGGGACAACTCCTGTTCCGACATGAAGTTTCCTTCAAGAAATCAAATCTGCATTCCTTTCAGGAATCAAACCATGAATCTACAACCATCTGAGGTTGGGGCTTGGATTTCTTACTAATGGAATGGCCGAGAGAAGCAACCAAGGGCTATAATGAGGGCGTCTGTTGAGAGCTGCCCTTATAACTTCATAACGAGAGCCCCATATGGGCCAATAAAAGGATGAAGCTCTAATGAAGCTAGAGCTAATTCCACAATTGTAACTGCAGGGCTTCTGCAAAGTTTATACCAATGCGCTCTCTCGGGACTAAGACCTGCCTGGTTCTTAACGGGACACACTCAGTCCCAATGGATGGCTCCATTATGGGACTAAGTCCAAGCCAGGTCACTACATAGCAGAGCCAGCCTTCAGTGGATGTCACAATCCCTGACAGAAGACCAGAGATGGGTCATTACAGAATTCTGTTGAATCTCAACCTCCTATGTGGGGGCTGGAATTAACTAAGTTTTGACCCTGTATAAATCTGTTGAAGCCGAATTGACCTGCAGTTTTTTTTTACTTAGTCACAAAACCAAGTGGTCACTCTTGTACTCCCTTAGGGGAGCATGAGTGCACCTCCAGTTTTTTTTTTTTTTTTTTTTTTTTACATTGGGGACTCCCAGACCTGCCAGCTTCTCGGCGCCACCTTCGAATCTGCCAAGATCGAGAATCTGGCTGGTCTGAGCCTTCCAATGATTGGGGAGCATCCCTTTTAGAGAAAAAATTGCACTCCAGCGGCATTATAAGCCTGCCATCAAGTGGAGGGCCTCGCTCTATGGCGGAAATATTAGCCCTCCAACTAGTGAAGGGCCTCACACTATGGTGGCAATATTAACCCTAAACTAGTGGAGGGCTTGCTCTATGGCGGAATATATATGCTTGGCGGAATTGTTAGGGTACTACGGCCTACCTACCAACCAAGTCAGTACTAAGCACCATCTTGTGGAGGCCTCGATTTATGGTGCAATATGTATGCTTGGCGGAATTGTTGAGGCACAACGGCCTACCAACCAAGTCTTAAGGCAACAATATATTTGGTGGAATTCATAGGGCACAAGTGCCTAACACCTAAATGTATTGCAGTGCTTGATGGAATTGTTAGGGCAACAAAGGCCTACCATCCAGTCTTAGATGTTACGTTAACAGGTGGCACAGAAAGGCCACAAGGGCCACCACTGCAAAAAAAAAGCAAAAATCAAAAGGCAATATACTTTGCGGAATTGCTTGGGCCACTTGGGCCTACCACAAAGTATTTAGGCAAACAACATAACTACTTGTTGGAATTCTTAGGGCAGAAGTGCCTACCACAAGTATTCATTCCTCTATTCCAAGGAAAAATGAATTAAAGGAAACTTTAATTCAAAATACATAAGCACAAAACACCATCACTAGTCACTGCTCTTCATGAAAAACAGCTGCTGCAGCTTTATGAACACAAGGGAACATGGGTTAAGGATCAAAGATGGCGGCATCCTAGGCCGACCACACACCCAACACAGTTTCCGAAACGTATCACTAAAAACTGTAAAAACCGTACTAGAGCACTAACAAACAGTAAGGGAAGTATTTCCCAAGCTCCAAGATCGATAGGTGAACACAGAGTAGCAGCTGAGACCAGAGCACAGATGGAGATGTTAACAGTAGCATGAGTCGTAACAGAGTGAAGAGTGGTGGGGCATTGAGGTAGCGTCAACCGGGGTGATTCGAGACACTGGCCTAAACACATTCAAAAACATATTTCTTCACAAATCTGATTGCGCCATCATAAAGCCCAACATTTAAACCATAAGATGCAATGGTTTTATCAGAAAATTACTCAAGAAATATGTCAGCCACATCTGAAAAAAAACACCATTTTTGCCCCCCAAAACACCTTTAAAAAGTGGACTTTCAATTTTGGACAACTTTGATCTCGAAAGCACAATTTTTGAGCTAGACACTTCAAATTTTGACAGATTGTTCTTATGTTTGTTTCAAATGCACTAATGCATTTTGAATCAAATCTAGCATTTCGTGTTTGGCAACATGTTGAACTTTTACACACACACATGTTGAACTTTTACACACACACATTGTGCACCTCTACACACACATCGTGCACTTCTATACACACATTGCGCACTTCTACACACACATCATGCACTTCTACACATACCTCACACACTTCTACTTGCACACAGGTAAGAACAGTTTCTGTTGGAAAAACCTATAGCCGGCAGCAGTCAACAACTTTCAAGGTTCAAGGGAGCATATGAAATTCTTCAGGAATGTAACAAATTTATTTCCTAGGTTTTGCATATTCGCTATTCACAACCCATTGGTGGAATGTAACTCTCGCGAATATAGCGGGGGATTACTGTACTGCATACCATCCCATGGCAAACAGGATTGTTGAATGTGACAGCTTAGCTAGGGTTTTTTTCTTTTATGTGGCTGATGCATTTCTTGAGTATTTTTCTGAAGCAACATTTGCATCTTATGTTTCAAGAGTCGGGCTTTACGATGGTGCAATTATTTTTTTGAAAAATCTATTTTTTGAATGAGTTTCATTACTAATTCGACCAGTGTCCTAAATCACCCAGTAGCCTTTCTCGAATCACCCCGATGCAACCAGGAGGATCTGAAATGCAATTTTTCATTAACTCCAGAAGTGTTTTAGGTACTGATACAGATGTCAAATTTACGCCCAGGTGAGCAGGCCTAAAAAAAAATAACACCAAAATCTGTCCTTAATGAGGGTTACACCTGAAAACTGTCTAAACTACCATTTAGATGTCCCCAGAGATGGGCGCTGTTGCGGATTTGGTACTGCCGACAGAGGTATTCTGTCAGAGCGAGCCACAGAGAGTTCAATTAACTAGTAGCTCATCCCAACAGAGCAACAAACAGGTACCTATATCTCAATAGTTACACAGCAACTGGTTGAGTGTTCTAATTGAATCACTAAGCACTGCTGCAGCATAGCTACTGAGTGTGCAGAAATAATGTAAGCTATATTATATATTCCTATATTAAACCCAACAGCTTTAGATATTAGCTACCTACAGCAAAATGGTACCTAGCTATTGTAAACACACATAATTATAGACATTTCCTGTAATATGGCATCATTAGCAATGCAGAATCAATTAGCTAGCTAGCCTACTTGCAATCCACTTACTTTCCAATTCAATAGTCAGGGTGTCCAAATCAATAGAATCTTGATCAATGTCGTTTGCCATACTAAAGCTTATATATATTGAAGCAGCTATTTACTGGAAGAGATCGTCACAAATATTATCATGTTATGTGGTAGTTAGCTATAGTTAACAATAGATACAAACTAGGTAGCTAGGCTAGGGTACTAGTTACATAGCTATATTTTTTAGGACAGAATTGCACGACACAGTCACTAATGTGACTTTGAGAGCTGTTGCAGAATCTCACAATCAAATGTTTTTGCCTGTGGAGCATGCAGGAGATTGGCATGCATCATCTTCAATAATCATTCTTTTACACTATCATATGGGCGGGTGGAGAAGAGTTGCGCATCAACGAAGTGCGGGTGGAGTTACGCACCGCACCTATAAAGCACAAATGAAGGAAAAAATAAGATTCTGCTTATTCCATCATAAAGAGCAACATTTTAATGGTATTTTTTTTACCAATTTTCAGTTAAATACCTAAAAACTTAACATTCATTGAGATTGTCAAATTTAGCATGGCGTTTTCGGTACCATTCCCAAATAATTATTTTAGGACTTCTTCAAAGTCCCACAAACTTTGATGCCACAAATGCATGACTGGATAAAATTTCATCAAGTTTGTTGCATCTTATTGGAAAAATGTTGTAATTTTCAATTTTTTCATCCATTTAGTCAAATCTTGGCCGCCATACTTGACTTAAATTTTTGTTGTGCGCAACTCCACCTGCAGACTTTTTTCTACGGTGGGTGGAGTTGCCCACCGTTTTCAACACATATATTCCTGTCTCCACAACTGCAACCAGTGTAACCGCAACAGCTGCAGCCGTGAAGCTGCAGCCGCGACAGTTGAAAGTGCGAACGCAGCACTGCTGTAACCACAACTGCAACCACTGTAAGCGAGACAGCTGCAGCTGCAACAGTTGCCTGCAGTGTTGCCAGAAAAAACGTCTTATTAAATAAATGTTTTCTTGTGAAGAAAACATAGAAAAAACAGCAAAATTATGTTTTTTTTAGGAACTTGTTTTTTTCCAAGAAACTGTTCTTATGTTTCATTTCAGTTTTGAGTTATATGTACCAACAAAGACATAGCAGCTATCTATATTTATACATAATTGAAATCCATTTACAATATCAGGTTCATTCTATTAAGAAAAAGAAGTGATTTACCGCTTTTGTTCTTTTTAACAACTGCCCAACTGAACCTATTTTCAACATTTAAGACAGCTAATTTTACTAACTACTAAATCCAGGGTTAAGGAGTAGGAGGCTTTGAGGGGAAGTCAGAATGTCACTTGCTCTAAGAGTTGGAGTCAGGATTTGTAGCCCAACTCCGACTCCAGAATCCCATTTATAAATAAATATTCAAATCTACATTTTCAGTCACAATTTTAACAAAAAGATTTGTAAATGTGGACATTTTTTTGTACGTTTCTCTTTTACAGCTAAAGCTACCATGTATTTTTCTATTCCATCATATGATTAGAACATTGAGAAATGTTAGGTAGAACTTTCGCACCTGGTAGCTACATAATGTGAGGGGGGCATGAGGGGCAAAATGATTAATTTTTGACCAATTGTTCTGAAATATGTATAGTATACGTATTTTTGAAACAAACACATTTTGCTCTTACGAATTTTTCTATTTAGGCCTTAGTTTTTGAAATGAGAAATATCTATAAATATAGCTATATGCATTTTTTCAAGTTTCGAAGGAATAGAACTCAAAGAGTTTTCATGCTAGAATAAAAGCAATGACAGTTTTGGAATCCTTGAAACATGCTTAACAAAACTATATACCTAGCAGGATTTTCTATTTTTGCCCTATTTTAATTTTTCTAACAGCTCAAAATCAACTTACTTATATTTTAGTTAGGTAACAATTGGACACAAAAGAAAATGGAGAAAATGGAGAGTCCAGCTCTGTGGTTTTGCTAAGAATGTTTCAAGGATTCTAAAACCATCATTGCTTTTATTGTAGCATGAAAACTCGAGTTCTATTCCTTTGAAATTTAGAAAAAAATGCATAGGTATATATTATATATAATTTCATTATCTCAAAAACTAAGGCATAAATAAAAAATTATAGGAGCAAAATATTTCTTTATCAAAAAATACATACCAGTATACTATGCAAACTTCAGAACAATCAGTAAAAAATTGATTATTTTTCCCCCCATGCTCCCTCACCTAATGTACCAGGTGCAAAAGTTTCACCCAAATTTTATTTAATATCCTCATGGCCTCAATTTAATGTCCCACATGATGCAAATAGGTTGAATGTTCCAATGAATTTTGCAGTGGTAAGCAAAAGGCAGAGTACCTCTGTCTTATAGCACCACGACTCGCGTCATCGCGGGTTTCTCCAGGTCGGGAGGACTGTTTTAGTCGTCACACTATTGTTAATTGACAGGCAAGTACTCTTGCCGTTTTTTTTTTTTCTTGGACTTGGCCAAAATTCCAAGGTATGCTCTTGTATAAGTATAAGAGCTATCTTGTTGGTAGTTGTTCTGTACTTAGTCTAGTGTCTTAGTATAGACTGTAGTACTGTATCATATCATACCAACACTTTACTTGTGCATGTTGTTATAAGAAAACTCTGTTAACTCTGAATCTGTTTCCTTCGCAGGAGATAGAGTTAGTTCATTTCAGATTTTTCTTTTGCCCCCTCGCCCCTCCCCCACCGTCCGTGGCTATATAGGTAGGCACCCAACCCCCTGAGCCTCATTCCGGATGATGAGCAAACATCTCGCTACTAAAGAGCCCAGAACTACAGGCTTTGGAAAGGTTGTACCTCCAGAAGTAGCTACTCTGCCTTTCGCTTACCACTGCAAACTTGGCCACTGGAACATTCAACCTATTTGCAGTGGCTCGCTTCAGGCAGAGTACCTCTGTCAGATAGAACTAACTTACCAACAGCGTAGCTTGCGGAGCAGAGAGGGGTTCTGTGGCGACTCCTGATGTGGAAGGTGCCGTAAAAGTGCTTAAGCTTACCCTGATGTGTGTTTATTATTCCTGTCTGTGGAGGTCTTCTTATTGACCTGCAACAGGAGATTTGATTCCACACTTGCGTATCTATGTACCTTCTGTCGCTTTGTGTGGACCCCAGATCTCCGTCTGCTGTTATCTCATCACTCTTGCTCCTGTGAGAGTTACCCTGAGGGAGCTGTCTGCTTTGTCTTTTGTCCTCATCTGAGCAAGTGACTTTACTCTTACAGATCAGGGTAAGACATTAATTTAAAGTTTTTCAACGTTTTCCACAATTCTAAATTATCAAAATTAATCAAATTATCCACAGGCACTGAGCAATAAGGGACTAAGTCCCTATCCCTCAAAACCACAGTTGAAAAACTAAGTCACTTCACTGTATCAGAGGCAAAAGCTCAATGGACTTCTCAAAATTATTCTCAGTCCCAACGGTGGGTCCCAATACTTTTCCAAGTATAACTGCTTCCATGCATCTGAGGCTAAGTCTCAAAGGACTACCTCCAAAAATTTCAAAGTGTCAACAGTGGAAAGCCAAAATATTTCTAAATCCAAAGAGCTGTGCTGTTTCAGAGTTAAAGTTCCAAAAGGGAACCAAGGATAGCTATCTGCTTTGTACCGCAATCACTGTATTAAGCTCACTCACCCCGAGAGTGAGTAAGCAATCATCCCTTTAATCACTTCCAGCGTTAGTAATTTCCAACTACAATTCCTTTTCAAGATATCAACCAGAGTCACTCTCCACGTCCCTAAGCGCATATCCACCGCTTTCTTTCTGCACTGAAGGATACTTATTTTGAATAAGGAGGCCCAAGGCTTAGGACAGATAACCCCGAGTTGGGGTATAATAGTCTGAATGTTCCAATGAACAATTTGGCAGTGGTAAGTGTAAGGCAGAGTAGCTACCTCTGTCGGATAGCACCACGACTCGCGTCATCGCGGGTTTCTCCACGTCGGGAGGACTGTTCTAGTCGTCACACTATTGTTAATTGACAGGTAAGTACTCTTGCATTTTTTTTTTTCTTTTTTAGACTTAGCCAAATTTGCAAGGTATGCTCTTGTGTAAGTATAAGAGCTATCTTGTCAGTAGTTGTTCTGTACTTAGTCTAGTATTTAGTGTAGACTGTAGTACTAACACTCAACATGTGCATGTTTTTTTTTTTTCTCTCTGTGCCCCTCTCCCCTCCCCCACCGTCCATGGCTATGTAGGTAGGCACCCGACCTCCCAGCCTCATTCTTGACAACGAGCGAAACATCTCGCTACTAAAGAGCTTTGGGAAGGTTGTACCTCCAGAGGTACTCTGCCTTACGCTTACCACTGCAAAATTGTTCATTGGAACATTCAGACTATTTGCAGTGGCTCGCTTCCGGCAGAGTACCTCTGTCAGATAGCACTGATTTACCAACAGCGTAGCTTGCGGAGCAGAGAGGGGTTCTGTGGCGACTCCTGATGTGGAGGGTGCCATAAAAGTGCTCAAGTTTACCCTGATCTGAGTTCATTATTCCTGTCTGTGGTGGTCTTGTTCTTGACCTGCCACACGAGATATTAATTCTGCACTTGAGTATCTATGTTCCTCTTGTCCTTAAGTGTGGACAACCGAACTCCAAGTGCTGGTATCTTAAAAGTTCTCTCTCCTGTGTGAGCTACTTTGAGGGAGCGGTCTGCTTTGTCTGTGTCTCCGTATGGGCGAGCGACTTTACTCTTACAGATCAGGGTAAGACATTATTAATCTGAAGTTTTTCAAAATTTTTCACACCTCCAAATCACAAATCAATTCAAGTATCTATGGGCACTGCGTAATAAGGGACTAAGTCCCTATTTCTCAATACCCCCAGTTAAAAACGTGTAAGTCTTTTCACTGTATTAGAGGCAAAAAACTCAATGGCTTTCTTAAATTTTTTCCAAGTCCCAATGGTGGGACCCAAAATTTGCCAGCAACCGTTTCCATGCTTTTAAGGCTTAGTTTAAAAAAAACTACCTTAGAATAATTCTAAGTGTCAACAGTGAAAAGCCAAAATGTTTCTAAGTCCAAAGAGCTGTACTGTATCAGAATTAAAGTTCCAAAGGGGGACAAGCATCTCTGCTTTGTGCCACGATCACTGTATTTTAACTTACTCACCACGAGAGCATGTTAGCAATTATCCTTTTAATCACTTCCTATGTTAGTAAATTACAACTATCATTCCTTTCTGAGATACTCTAAGTGCATATCCAATGCTTACTTTCTGCACTGAGGCCTACTTAGTTTGAATAAGGAGGCCCGAGGCTTAGGAGAGATACCCCCACGTCAAGGTATAAATAGGAATTGCTTTTTGAAATTGCCGAAGGGTAGGTGTAAGAGTGTTCTCATCACTCTTCAAAACTTATCAAGTCCTTACTGTGGAACCCAGAGAATTTATAAAAGTTCAAAAATTCCATTCAGTCCGATGTTATGTCAGTGTGTCTTTCCAAAATTTTTCAAAGTCCCTAAGCAGGGACAAGAAATTTCTCATAAGTTTAAAAGCTTTCTAGGGTCTCTGAGGTTAAGTGCCAGAGGGTAAGTTCCAAAATTTTTCTAAGTTTCAAAAATGAAACCCCAAATTGATTCTAAGTCTAAAATTCTTCCCGAGTATTCGCGGCAAAGAGTTGAAGGACCAAGTAAAAACAAATTTTTTCAAGTCCCAAAAGAGGAACCCAGAAATTTCTCTGAGTCTAAAAGGCACTGCTTTATTTAGAGTTAGAGGTCAAAAAGGATTCTCTGTAAAATTACCAGTTCTGGAGCTGGCATCCTGGACCTTTTCAGAGTTCTGGTAGCTGAGGGGAAGAAACTGGCGTTGGGAAAGTTGACTCGGCTTTGACGAATGCGTTAGGTGTCAAGAGTCAATAAGACAGTAGCGGAATGCGCCCTTTATCCTTTCCTGCCGGGCCCACTCAGGTAGGATAGACACCCCAACAGGTTCCCCGTGGCCACAGGTTTTCCTCTAGTAAGGATTACTAAACAGGCACGGCAAGCTATACAGTAGGTACCGCCCGGATGCTGCTGGGCCTAGGGCCGCGGCTCAGTGGACATGAAAAATTTTTCATCGTTAAGGTCTCCGAGAATAAGCGTGTCGACACAAAAACCTGAAAACTGCTTAGGCTCGGCCACGAGGTCTAACGCACAATTTGATGCAAATTAAAAGTCTGGATCGTTGCTGCAGGAGTTCAAGGAACTGCTGGGCCTAGGGCCGCGGCTCACCAGACTGTGAAACTGTCATCATATTGCCGGCTCAACACAGTCGTGTCTAAAGTCAGTTTCCAGATTCTTAAATAACCTCTGCTAGCTCCTCTCCAAGTGCCTTACAACGATTACCACTGTGTTAGAAATTATCACTGAAGATTTTGAAAACACCATTTTCTGATCCGATGAAGTCTTTGAACATTGTAGTAGATTTAGAAAATTGAACAATATATCTAGCAACCCATCTATATATTAATACGCTAGTACCTACCTACCTACCTACGTACCTACCTTTTGTGTCACGCTCTTCATCATTAAAAGATAGAAGGAAATTCGAGCTTTATTCAGTTCGAGAAGCTGGCGTATC
>LQNS02278160.1:12380929-12399377 GCA_001587735.2 Parhyale hawaiensis
CACACACACACACACACACACACGTAGATACAAGCGTATTAATATATAGATAACCGTCGTGTGTTTATAAACATATGTACTGAAGAATTAGATCAGAAGCAAATAATATAGTTGAAATTTTATTACCCACGACGCATTTCGCTGTAACCTCAGCTTATCGGGTGGGAGGATCGAAGATGATGAATAATTCGTTGACATCTTGAAAATTTTAGCGGTTATCACATAAAGATGGTATATATGATACCGGTTTGAGGAAATCTTTAAATGACTTTTTCTCTAATATAAATGTTTTGTCGTTTTTTAAACTAAGTCCATCCTGTTCACTTCAGCTACTGCACTAAGTGCAGACACACAGAGGTGCCGAAAGCGACAGTTTACAACCTGTACGGGTTTCAATACGTGGCACATCTGCATGGTAGACTCTATAATAGTTACGAATCCTATAGCTGTCGTAAACACAACAAACTTTAGTCCAAAATTCGACTCGGAAGTGCAACTGCAAATATAGATTTCTCGCAACGTTGAAGATCGGCTGGAACATACAATGCTTGTCGAAAAGGAGAAGCGATGCATCCTCACAGCAGAACTTGAATAGCTCGAAACCAATCTTTGAAGTTGTCTTCTTACAATTATCAAGAGCATAGAATTTGGATGCGATGGTCGGTATCTTGAGATGTTAGAAGCTCTTCGTTATGCAGCGTCCCCAGCGTCAATCCTGCTGCTGGGGCTAGTAAACCAACTAATACATTGCACAAATTTTTGAATAACAGCAAAGATAAATGTCCGATACAAGAAAGAAATAATGTTGTTTATTAAATTAATTGTAAGCAATGTGATGCGGTATACATTGGAGAAACGCGTAACTAAGTTTCAGAAAGAGTTAAAGAACATGATAATTATATCAAGTAAAACATTTAGTCATCGCTAGTTAATAATCATATAAGATCATACAATCATGAAATGGCAACCGAATCTCCAAAATTGTTATGCACTGAATCAAATCCAAAATCAAGGCGACTTTTAGAAGCATTTCACTTATATTGTAATTAAAATTCATTGAATAGACATGTTCAGTTTTCTGAAGCTTACTGCCGCGTTCTACAATCGCACTAAATATGAGCTTCTTCTTCTTCTCTACATTCTAAATTTCATTCTATGTATATTTTTTAGATTTTTTAGCTTTTTCTTAATTAGTAGCTAGGATACAACTACTCTATACTTTGCAACTTCGTGCTGCTGACGGAATTTGAAGTTTCGTTCCCCTGAAGACGGGCTATGCGCAATAGCTCGAAAGCTTGGGGTCAAATAAATGAAAAACCCCAGAAGACTTTTAAAAAACTCCTCTATATTTATTTATATGTTTGGTGTCACGCTCTTGACGAAATAGATAGGCGGAATTTAGCCCAGGTTGGAGGCTCTGGTTGTCGTCTCAAGCTCCATTGAAAGTGATGGGCAGAAAATATTCCGGGTTGCAGAAGATGGCAAACGTATCTTAAACAGGGACAGTTGGAATTCCAACAATGACCACATCGCAGGCTAAGTCTGATTTGTACGAGTATTAGCTTCTCCATACATCGAATCTACGGCAAAGTATAGGGTGACCTTATATCTGAATGCACTTCTTGCATTGCCGAAGTTGAAATCGTAGTACTGAAGATGATTTCGTTGCATGAGCTATTCTTCCCACTTTGATGCAATTGTCAACGAAACCGACGAAACATAAGTTTTCACGGACAGTAGACAATTATTTCTTCTAGCTTACTGTTTTCCTCTGACGAAGCAGTTATATCTTCAGGCGAACACATTGTATATAAGCTGCTATTTTGTTTAAGTTTATTGGAGTGTTTAACTCAAGATGTTACTTCTGCCTGTCTATATAGAAGACCTAAGGATGACAGCACGACAATTAAAGGATCAATGAAGAAAAGAAGAAAATTAAGAGGCAAATAAGAGAAGAGGAGATTCCGCACCGGCCCATAGGCATTAGGCAAACGTATAGGTTATTGCGTGAATTTTTCACGCACGGGTTCACTAGTCTATAGTATTATAATAGCGTTGTTCCTTCGTTCCTTCCATCGTTCCTTTCGTGTGTTACGCCTGAAATTGAATGTTCAGCTCGCATTTGGCCTTACATGCGAAATCCGGTATCTGTGCTACAGCTAACGTGAGTTCGGGAAGCTGGGGTATCTGTTATACGGCTGGTGACTAATCTCTCGGCCACAAGCCAGGTCTTTTTAATTGTCTATACGCCCGAAAATTTTAAGAATAAATCTTGGGGAACCTGTACCGTGGTTTACTGCCAAAGGAATTCCACGGGCCCAGTTAAACAGAGTGACTTATCAATATAATCCACACGTCCGCTTAGACAAGGGCAGCTTCAGTAATTATCAGCAAAAGGCTGGTCTTATAAGATATCTTACATCGAATCTCGGTGTTGGGCAGCTGGGCAAGGTCTTTTTAATAATTCTCATGCCCCTGGGCTCTTCTGAATGAACGGGTTGGGACCTAGAAAATTTTTATGCGGGGGTGAACACTAGGAGTGCTAGCAAAATTCAAGGAGGGCAAGGAAGGCAGCGAGACACAAAAGCTAGGTCCTAAGCAGTACTTTTTTTTTCAAGGCCTCATTTCCCTTGAAGGGTGCGTGTAACTTTTTTGGGAGGGAGTATGTCCCCACGATCCTTCGCTGGCTACTCCACTGCAAGGAATTATGGATATTATTGTCAACCAAGAGGATGGACATAATATACCACACATCAAGTCCCAGTGTTGAAGAACAAGTGTGGTGTCTCCATGCTAAAATATGAAAGTTTCACGGGTTTGTCTGAAAGGCCTTGCGAAGCCGTGAAAGTTTCACGGGTCCAGCTAGTATCAATGAAAAGCAACGAAGAAGTGGCAAGTAAGAGAGAACTTGCAAAGTGTAAGAAAAGCCATTTACTAAGAAATTGGCCAGGCATGTGCGTTAGTATTTACTACCTAAATAACGCATACATAAACAGTAAAAAATACCTAAAATTGAGAGCAAATACCTCCGTCAAGCATTGTAACGTTAATGAAAACTTCAAGTTGGTCCTGAAACCATTATTTCTTTTATATCATTGCCAAAATCCGGTCATTTGTGCCTCTTGACGCATTTTTCTTAAAAATTCAATGATAACTTTTTAGTACAAGTTAATAATATCTTTCTCTTGATATGCCAAACGTGTACTGTAAATTTATATTTATTCTGCAAAACTTTTTAAAATTATCTTGATGTCAAATAGATAAACTCCGCCAAAAAAAAAAAAAAAAAAAAAAAACACAACCTTCTTGGCGAAGGTAATTATANAAAAAAAAAAAAAAAAACACCGCCTTCTTGGGCAAGGTAACCAGTGACTACCGAAGAATTTCGGTGGCTCTCGCGATCGAATGAGTCCAGAAGGTTATGAAGATAAGAGAAAATTCATGAGACATTGAAAGTACTGTAAGCGAAGATTTGAAAAATGCGGTGATGAAAGGCGAACTGCTGCGATTGGAAGAAATGTGAAAGAAGGTACGTACGTACGTATGTTAGGTTAGCTGACAAGCGTTAGGTTAAATCGATGGGTTAAATGAAGAACATATAGTAAGTAAAGTTAGCTGAGGAGCGTTGAGTTAAACCGAGTTATGTGAGAGTGGAGTGTCAGCTGTGAGTGTTAGAGTAAACGAGGAGCGTTAGTTCGATGAAATTCGTGATAAACTAGGACATTGCACTAATTTATATTTTGTGTCTACGGCTAGAGTATCCATGCCATCAAATATGACGGCGACGATGTTGTGACAAAACGTTCCTAATAGTAATGCTTATGACGGATGCACAGCAGCAAACTCAAATGATGAGCGTTAGGTGAAATGAGAAGCGTTATGACGGATAATGAGCGTTAGATTAGGTGAAGTGTATTAGGTTCCATGGGGAGTGTTATGTAAGATGAGAAACGAGGAGCGATAGTTTTACCGAGGGGCGTGGTGTTAAATAGAGCAGCGGTAGACGACGAGTGATTTGTTATGAGAGGTGCGTTGGGTTGGATGAGGAGCTTTAGGTCGAATAAAGAGCGTTACCTGAATGATGAGCGTTAGCTTGAATGAGAAGAGTTGAGTTGGATAAGGAACGTTTGGTTGCAGAAAGAGCGATAACTTTTATAGCTTGAACAGGGAGCGTTGCAACGGACGAGGAGCGTTAGGTTGGCTGGATGGCGATTTGTTAAGTGAAGAGTATTATGTTTGATAAGGAGCGTTAGGTTAAATGATGGACTAGTGTGGGTTTCATTAGAAGTGTTAAACGAGATACGTTAAGTTAGATAGAGCAGAGTTAGGTTGTGAGTGCTAAGTTAGATGGGGTGCGTTGGGTTAGGTAAACCTGCAGGCGCGATAGCTTAGATGAGGCATGTTATGTTGGATGAGGAACTTTAGTTTGGATGATGAGCGGTAGGGTAGGTAAGGAGCGTCAAGTTGGGTGAGGAGCGGTAGCTCAGAGCAGAGTTAGATTACGAGTGTTTAGTTCAATGAGGTGCGTCCGGTGATATGAACGACGTTATATAAGATGTGAGTTACCTTAGATATGGTGAGCTAACGTATACTGTGCTGCGGTAAGTTAAATGAGCTGCTAGCCTGCTACACAAGTCCCTAAGATTAGATGGGATACTTAGGTCAGATGATGTGCGGTAGGTTGGATGACAACCGTCACGTCAGATAAAGTTCGTTGGGGAGATGTGAGGGATAGGTGGTACGACCTTTTTTTAAAACTCAAATGAAGCATCGGATGAATGAAGGACGTTAGCTTAGACGATATATGTTAAGGTAGACGGACGTTGTTGAGTTAAGCAGAGTTCATCAAGGTTAAATGATGCGCGTAACTTGATACGGTGTGGGTTTTCGTTAGAAGAGTTGGATTGAATTAAAACCAATTTGAGGGGTAACCGCGTAGTGTAGGTCTGGTACATTGTAAAAAGTAAAGACGTCCATCAACCGTGGAATTTCCACGGGTCCCGCTAGTCTATATTATAAGCTGAATGTCCCTCTGTTAGTTGATACGTCCGTGATGCTTTTATCAGTATTAGATTGCAGAAAATTAGGGTATCCTGCACATGTGGACGGCAGGTTAGCAGGCTTATTATCCTTCCTTGTAATCCATGATATTTCTACGCCAATAACGCTTGCACTTTTTTAGATAAACGTACTTCTCAGTTTCGCTTTAGATTTTTCTTAGATGACATCTTATTGTTAGGGAAACAATTTTGCCTGCCTGTTCTCAGCACTAAATAACCTCTTTAACATAGTACGATCGAGTATACCATGATAGGCAAGAAAGAATAGAACCTTTCAAAAAATTCTTTGTGGTTACAGTTTCTTGGACTACCTCTACTTTGCCAAACAACGGCGTCGCTAGGTGCTTCTACATCAGGTTCATAAGAAGATCTAGTTGTGAGATAATTTTATTAACTGGAGTACCGTTCGAAGTTATAAGATTTAGTGAATACCCCGATACTCCATAAAAGATAGTTTAAAACCACATTTTTGGACTTCTGAAGAAAAGTACCGTTCTGAAAATTCCTGTCTTTAGTGCTGCATATCTACCAGCAAGAGAGACGCATTCCTTCTTTGGCTTTTTTGAAAGTGTTTCTTTTTCATTTCTATGATTGAATAAATTTAGTGAAGTCTATACGTCTATAAGAACTTACGCATTATTGTAGCAGGCTAATGGCTTTCGTATTGACTCTACAGGCCTTGAGTTCATGAATCTCTGCCAAACAGGCAAGTTCAAGTTCTTTGCAGAGCTGGACGTGCTGCTCATGGGGAGGGGGAGGGGGGGGTGGGCTGGTGGAGACCTTACCAAATATGGAAAAAAAAAAGCTTCCCGATCTGTCACATAGAGCCATCCGTCGAAGGCGCCATAGCTTTTGACGATCTGTGATTGACTGCAGCCGTATGCTCCAGGAGTCTAGTGACCTATGCTTGCAGCACAAACCAGTACATTTGGGCTTCCAGGTGGGGGCACAGTCAAGTGGAGTTTACTTTTGCCACGACAGACAGACGAATCGCAGATGAATAGACACACAAACAGGTAATACGTAAATAGAGTATAATCTCTACAGCTTTTTAGGACGAGCCAAATAAATGCAGAAGTCATTTGCCAAGCAGTTCCACTAACACCATTTCATAAATTTTACAATATACGTTATCTTCGTTCCTACGAGGCAATGGAGCAATGGAAAGCTAATTTTTCTTTACGTTGTCTAATCTGAATGAATAAACACTGCCCATAACGCCACTGCATTATTTTAGCAAGGCGCTAGAGACGTATTACATCTGTTTTTATGGCACTGTTCGGTCTTGAAAAATACTTCCAGTCGTCGGTTTGTATCATATAAGCAGCTCGTGGAAATTGCAATTTTTTTAGCAATACAATGTATTCTCTATAACAAAATAGGTGTCATATACCTTCTCAAAGACCTTATTTTTACTGGCGAATTTTTCCCTACCTCTTCATTGAAGAATAAACCAAGCGTCAGAGGTCAAATAGGAGCGAAGTGGTTGACTACCGATCGCCATCAATGTTGGGAAATAACCGAACATGTAAACAAATCTTTTGGCAACAAGTAGGTGCGGGTGGTTTGTAATGCTGTGCAATGTATCAGCTGTGATACAGACCGAGCAAGAGGTGCTCAGTGCCCCAATATAGGATGTTCTGGCGTGTTTTTTACTTTTGTATCATGTATGATACAACATGCAGTAAAAGGTAAGTTTCTTCTTTGTACTTAACTTATTTCTCTATTAAAATCCGCTGCAGACGATAGTTGTTTGTCCAGCATGATCAGTGTTCACTGCACAGCGTTCGAATGATTCGCTGTATTCATGCAGCACAATGTCGTGTCTGCAAATAGATTTATTCAGAAAAAGTTAGAAAATGTTCGCCGTCAATTGAGTTATGCGTAGCAAGTGTCTCAGTACAGATCGAATATCTGTTCAAATTTGGAGTAGATAACAACTTAGAAAGTTGTGCAATTTTTCTAGTTTTAACAGGCACAGCAATGCATTCTGATGATGCGAAGTGAAAACGCAGAAACAAACATCATTTATTATCTCGTATACAGGGTACAGTGGATACACCTATCGAGGTTTTCTTTTAGCCTTAATTCTAGAATTTTGAAGAGCTGGTAGTGTGAAGAGCAGGAGAAGCAGTCCGTGATGAGAGTCAATTTGGGATCCCTCACTGTGCTTCGCCTGACCTTCTCGATGCTGGAGTGCCCCAAGTGCAAATCCGTAGCGTGCCGTCCGGGGAATCGAACCCGGGCCTCCATTGCTGCGATGCCGATCCGTTGTCACTTCACCACCGAGAGGGCTCAGAACAAAAGACTATCGTCTGCAGCAGGCAATGTGAGGGTTTTGTTGAACTGCGTACTATATAAATATTACGAGCATAATTGTATGCTACACAAAAAGTATACGACACGTTTTAAATAAATATCTGCTGAAGAATGAATGATATTGGAAAATTATGCACAAAACTTGGAAGTCGACACGACGATGGATCGATTGCTATATAGTTTTATATGGTCAATAACCAAAAATGTAGCGTAATTTAAAATTTGATGAAACTATTTCCGTGCGGAGTTTCTTTCTGGCACCACTGTACATGTGTATGAAAAACTGTCACATTTGCCCATCTTTAAAGTATTGCTTTCATTTGCTAGTGGCAAATATGAAGCTGACGAACTTTGCCGCTGCGTTGGTGTTCATATCATCCACTCTGCTCTTCTATACCGTGGCAAACATGACATTTGTCAGTTGGTGGACAAGGGTGTCCTTAGATAGGACATGTTGAGAGTATTATTAAGTAGCGAATCCGACTTGGAAGGTATTCATACGTTAATTGCTCTAGACCTTTTCCTCTTTCGAAAATTTGAATTAATGCATTTTTTTACTTTTTTAGAAAAAGAATCCATTCTGCCCACCTCTCGATCGCCCTTTCCATCTCTACTGACAGGGCGGGGAGATGGCAATTGATCTCCCTTCTGTATGATCTTGCTTGTTCTACATGCAACAATAGGTTGAAAGAATTTGGGCTTGGAGGCTGTATCGCACAACGCTAACCAATGATGACGACGAAGAATCGAAAGTGTTTGCAGTTCGTCAAATGGCAAAGGATCGTGATGTCTTGCTGGCGAATACTGACAGCTGTTTAGCGACGAAAGCAAGAACAAGAGGCTAGGCAATGAAATCAGGTATTTTTGCTCGACGAAGGACAGGTGGAAAATTCCATTCAAGGTGTACTGTTTCAACGTTACAAGGTGGAGTTTCTGTCATGGTTTGGGAAGCAATTAGCGCTAATAGTGTAGGGCCTCTGGTTTGTGTAAACAATCGACTTAATTAGCCTGGGCATGCATGTTGCTGGAAATTTTGTTCCCACCATGATGATAATTAGCCAGTGAATTCATATTAATGCAGGACATTTGGAATTGGGGAATTTTCCAAAGCACACTATGAGGAGGTTCTTACAGAGTCAAGACGTTGCATATTTAGAGTGGTCAGCCCAATTGCCAGCCTTGGATCCGATGGAGAATGTATGACATTATACCGATAACCAGGTTTGCAAAGAATATGTTCTCAATCTTGACAATAACATTACGTGGTGCGCCCTCTGAACTAATCGGTGAGATGCCAAAGGGATTGCGTGCTGTCAAATCACAGATGGGACCAGCTGTGTATGGTATCTTCCTAACATAGATTAAAAATTAATTCAAAGAAGTTCTTTCAAATATGCGGACTTTATATTCCTCTGAGATGATATATCTTTTTCTGGAAAAAACATAATTAGTCTTTTTGGGATTTCATAAAACGGTTTAGTAATTAAAAAGATGAAATGTTAATTAATCGTTTGCTATATAGTTTATTCCGGTTAGAAACTTAAAATCAGTGTAATTCAGCATCGGATGACAATTTTACCGGTGTGAAGTTTTCTTGCGCCACTGTATGTACTAAAACTAGTTGTAGTTAGCAGATTAAGAGTGTTTCTACCTCCAAAAAGAGCACATGCAGCCCCTCCATTTGCCCTCTCCCACCGGCACTGCCGGAAGGGCAATTTCCCCTCCTGCTCCCCCCAAAGCGCTCCTGCATGATGAAGGAACACTTGAGACATGTGCCATGCGAGACTCAGCATTCGAAGAAGTGCTGGGTCGCTAGTTGCTGGACGCTCGTGCGACCAGCACAAACTTTATATCTAGAATTTCCAAGCTTGTTACTTAGTAGCTGCCGATCACTAGCTATAATATTCGTGGAAAAATACCAAAGTTTCCGCTTTGCCCGGATTTATTTGACGACTGATAATGTAATCCGTTTATCTACAGATGCAAAAATGCTGAAATAAATTCGGTACAAGTTTATAGAAATAATTATGTTCTTTGTGTTACTTCAAGTAAGTCGATGTAGCATTATGTACACGCTCTTTTCGTAGACTGTTGAAATTATTTGGATTCTACACCTTTCCATCTCTTGAAAATTGAGATTAAGTGCACATTTTCCTCAGGAAAAAAGGCAAATGCTGCCCCCTCCCCCTATTGGCCCCTATTAAGGGGCATATGCTGCCCCCTGACGCCCTCTACTGAAAGGGCACGGGGGGGGGGGTGGGGTGGAGGGGGGGCGTCGCCCCTCCTGCCCTCCGTTCCGGCGCCCCAGCTAATACCGATGGTTTATTTTTGATTGTTCCAGATTGGTAACTCAGAAAAAGGCAATTTCCTGACAGGCCTGTAGAATCACGGTTCTTCCCTGAAGAAATATACCTCGCCGCCCTCACTACTGCTTTTTTATTAACTAATTAAATACAAGACAAGCAGAAACGCAATGCAATTGCTCTCTTTCGAGCAGTATCTATTAATGCTATAGTCATATTCATAGTTGAATGAATCCCCACAAACGTATGCCGTAGTGTCGTGTTGATGTTGCTGCTGTTGGTGACTTTTTGGGACGATCTACTGAAGAGTTATCTTGTTCCGGAATAGAGCTTCTTAAATTTACGTAAAAAGGCTTGATTGGCGACTCAGTGTTAGTTGTTCATCTTTTGTATTTTTGGAATCACAGTAACAGTTGTAGACACACGAGATGACTCAGTACAATTCAATTACGGGGCGATACATGGTCATGGCATATGAGGCCATGACAGCGCTAACGCCCTCTACTAGGTGTATAAAAGTAAAGGCGAGCGAAACAAGCTAGAGGGCGACTGCCTGTCAGCCCTCCAACCTCAAAACTGCTTCCCTCAAGTCGGACGGACGAAACCCTCGATAGGTTGGGTTCAACCCCCTCTACCCGCATCGTCCAATGCAAACATTTCTATCGTAAAAACGTACCCTCTTACATACGCTTATTCGTCACTGTTCTGATTACGTCATCAAGAGTTTCCTCACAGGTGCACCCCACGAGGATGGCGAGAACCCTCATTGGTCAACCCTCTCCTTAAATATTAGTACCGCCCATTCCTGCAATATCGAACGTCTTGCCTTTTTAAGACAAAATAGCCTTCTTCCCTCGGTTAAACAATTTTACGCTTCACCGACTTTCTGTCCACTTTATCGGTGTTAATCTCTCGCAGTAAAGCTTGGTTGTTTGTCGCTACAAGCCCACGTGACCTTCTGGTCCCTACGAGCCCTACGAGGGTAGTTCACACGATACCTGCTGACTGAGGCCGTCTGTTCAATCGGCTCCCCTCTGCTGTATATTTTTCTAAAACAAGCTCTCTCCTTAGAACGACTCAATATTCTGGACATCTTTTTGAGGTTAAACATCGGCATCTGCTGTTCTATAGTGAGTCTCGGAGTTGAATATAGTTCATATTGTGATAACGTGTATTTAGAATTAAATACAAAATATACGGAGACTGATTGAATCCTTTTTGATGATTATTTCATAAAATGGGGGATATTAAGTAGGGTCGGAATTATTAGAATTTTCGGTAGGAATTCTTATGATTATGACACCAGTGTTTGCAGGCTGCGCGCACTATGCATTCAATAAACATAGGATTATTTGAGCGTTTTATAATTCGTTTGATTAGAATTCTAGCTTCCATGTAGAGGAAACTTATAATGGAAACATGATGGCTATATCACAAAACTCATTTTGTACTCAAGATGTTTCAATGCAATTTCTGCACATCGCTGGCAATGATCATATGTAATGGACAGGCTTATTCAATCATTCATTTCCGAACATTTTATGCGGGAACGACTTTCCTTTTCTTATGTTTGCTCCAAAAGTGAGGGCAGCGAGGGGAGCAGCCATCCCCTTACGCCACGGCACGCCCAGAGATGAAGACAAGCCAGTGCATGGGCTTGGAGGGCGGCCAGTGCCGCTGCAGCTGTGGGGTTGGTGGGTCGATTGTCAGCGGCGCAAGCCCTAGCTGTCCATAGCGCCATCATCACATCACCACACGGCAGTGGGTTCAGAAATATAGTGCAGGTCTTATACCAATACTGATATTGCATTTTTTAAGTGCAAAACTAAAAACTTCTTATTTCGCTATTACTGCTACAGTGGTGTGTGCGCGATCGGATAAGTATGGAATAAAAATAGAATACATGTCGTTACATGCCGGCCAGTGATGCTATATATTCTATATTGAAGTGAGCTCAGTGTATACAAATGTTTGTTCATTAAATGACATTTTTGATACTTTGCCCTAGATGACGGCTTCTTTTTACCCTGTGATATTGCATTTATTTGTTTGGTTATTAGTTCTTTTCTTGTGTTTAATACAAGATTATCCCATTCAGGCTAGATAAAATATAACGGCGCGTTACAGTTAACTCTCGAGAACGGAGCTGGCATTCTCCTATACAAAATAAATCAACATGTGTGAACAGCCAGGCATATGGAATATGTATCTTGTAACATGGCTGTTTTGCAGGTGTTCTTTATATATGTACCGTAGCTCTGGTGCAAATGCTGTCGCCTTTTCACGTGCATTAACCACAGTCGCTATGGAATTATTTTTTGACGATAAACACGTGCCAATATAGGAAACAACAGAGCAGTTAATGAACGTACCGTGGGACGTGTTCTGAGTTAGAGCAATCAAAACAGAACGTTCAGTTTGTATTTCGAGCATTTCGTTCGCGGACAGTGGTACTCATAGTTCATCTTCTAGGCTACTGTAGTTCACAGCGCTTACTATGCGGATGCCAGTTACGTGTTCTCAATCACTAATGTTTAGTATTGTGGTTAACACCGTAACAAAATTATGGATAAAAATCTCATTGTCACATTTCCACTGTTCAGTGCTGATGGAGGAGGAGATGCTGCTACATGGACGACTTGAGTGCAGTTCATTATATCGAGTTCGTGGTTTGATTTATCAGCCCGCTCAACTGCGCTTCGACAGAGACTTGCCATATTTATAATGACTGCACAAAATTAATGAAATTTACAACATTCTTCCCATTTGGCAAGATATTTCGACTATACAGCCCTGTGACTCCGGTGTGTTATGAAAAGGATTAATGCGTAACACAGTACCGGTAGATACGCTTTCTGCAATGCTTGCCAGTTTAACAGAATATAGAGCAGATTAAAGGGAAAACAATGAAATATAGAGGTAGTGGTGCTGTCGTGAACCGGTTTCTTTTCTGTGATGCTAAATGTGCAACGATTTTCCTAAATTTTACTGCGTCCTAAAACTTTAAGGATAGATTGAAACGAAGCGCAGATTCTTGATTGTGTCTTATAGTATTACGCAGTATACAGAAGTCAAGTCTCCATCACGACCGCAAATCAGAGGCCGACTCAAAACACTAGCCGCACAGCGCAGCGGTTATTTACGCTGCGCCTGTTATCTATAGCACTGAAAACGTATAGAAATTCAGGATATTTAAACTCCTCCCTGCCCAATACATAAAAGGACTGCAAGAAAGTTTCAACCTTCAACAATTTAGCCTAACTTGATAGCTTATGTTACTTTGGGAGGGTCCACTTTTAGAAACAAATTCAGACTGTCTTTTCTAATTTAGTTTACTGGGAAAACTACTTATCTCTCGTTCGCACACAACTGCATCCCAACCAATAGCTGGCCTAGATATTAGTATTATAATAAATTGCACCTGTCTGGTTGCTTTTAGAGTGAAAACAGTAAAAAATTTTAATGCCGCTATTTTCACTTTGATGAAGTATTATCATCCTTCCGACGTTGCTCAAAATTGTGGCGAAATTGATAGTACGATCTACGAGTATAGCAGCATCAGTGATACGAGCATTTACGTTGCTGCAATATGGCCTTCGTAACCCAAGGGCTGTCCTGAGTGCCCAGCTCCTGCTGACGAGGTTATTTTGTTGAGTTAGGTAGGGCCTCAATATACGTTGGTATATACATAGTGTTGTGTAATTCGATACTCATATTTTGACCTTACACAGAAAAACGAAAATTAAAACGAATTTTCATGAATGACAAAAATCTCAAAATTTCTTCCTTTTCGAGATATGACGACCTGAAATACTTGAAGGTTTCCCGAAAAAAACAGACTACAATGCAGCCATCGAGTAAATCTAACGTCTTCGGCAGGCTACTGGGACCCGGCTTAGCATACAAAAAGAAGAGCCTAAAAGTATTTGATATGCTAAAGCGCGCGCCAGCAGCCTACCTAAGAAGTTAGATTTCACTCGATGGCTGCATTGTGAGCCTATTCCTACGGGAACCTTCAAGTATTTCAGGTCGTCATATCTCGAGAACGAAGGAGCATTGAGGCTTTTGTCACTCATGAAAATCGTTTTATTTTGCGTTTTTCTACGTATGGCTAAAATATGCGCACCGAATCACACAACACCCTGTATATATATATATATATAAGTGGCTCATCCTGTACATGGGAGTCCTATACCTGCTCGCGTGTGAAGGGGCCACGGAAGAGACTCTCCGCACGGGTGTTTCTTTCTTTTGTCTTAGCGTCTTTTCGTGTAGTAACCCACTGGGCATTTACGAGCTATGGATCCTTCAAAGGTGACAGAAAATGGGAGGACAGTCAATTCATATTTAGTCTACGGGAATCAGGATTTGAACTTCCAGTCAGAAGTGACTGAGAAGGAGTCTATTTCAGCACAAATTCCTATTGAGTTGAAGCCAATATCCGAAATGTGTTAAGGGTTATGGTTAGAACAAAAAATTTCCAAGTGCACTGAATGTGCTTCTTTCCAAGAGAAGAAACAAACTCAAAGTTGCTGAGAAAGAGGATGTGTCTCTCCTCAGCTATGTGTTGAGAAGCTCAGATCCCTGCACGGGTTGCATCAAGTCCATCTACCTCATTAACAGTGAACGATGACCTGTGAAATATGTTCCTATGGGTTGTGGCGATGTCTTCATATTATATTCTTCTATATTGCTGACAAATAAAATAATGATATATTGGTTACTAACCTAGGTTTATGTTTTTTTTATGACATACCTGCTAATATTTAACCGTCATATAATTTGGTTCAAATCATGCCAAATACCGCGAGTTCGAATATTTATTTTTTGTTTGTTTTGCAAATGGCAATTTGGGAGGGGGCGTTAGGGACATACCTGACCGCCAAGGGGGCGCCAGACAAAGATAAATTTGGAAGCCACTGGTTTGGACAAATATGCTGCATAAGAATGAACACAGCCTAATCAAAGTTTTGAGGCTGTTTAGTAATACATCTATTGTACGTGTTTGTAGATAATTTGCTATATCGATCAATGAGCACTTTGTGACACAGCCGATGTGTGACATAAGTTAACATGGCTGGTGAAGAAGAATGGCCGGATTTTCCTGACGTCAGTACTAACGCTACCGGCGGCAAGCCGTACTTCTTTATGAGCGTGCTTGGTGAGTATTGAAATTTTCGTACGTGAACATAATTAACACGCATCTGTAACTGTTTCGTCAGCGTACTGCCCTGTTGATTGGTAAGCCGAGTATTGCACACGAGTAGCACTGGGGTTTGGTTCAAGGTTGGACCATCCATTTCTTCCAACTCTGGCCCAATGTCAGCGACAACATTGGCCCACCGTTCGTTTGTGGAAAATCTGTCGAATGTTGCTCTCTTGTCTCTAGCTCAAGTTGTCAATTCATTTTCCGCTCATTATAAATGTACAGTGTGCGAATATTGTAAATAGATGTTGGGTCTCGTAGTAATAAGGTGAGGCCAGTGTTGTGGATAAGTACCTATTGGGTCAACATTCGAAATGAATGTTGGGCCAAGACGGCAGGTTGGTGTCCTACCAATTAATGTAATGAAATCTTAGATACTCTTGCACATGTTGACTCAGCATAGAGCGTTAATTACTCTCAACATTAATGTCACAAGTAACTTACACTTGTCTATAATCTAGTCAGGTTTCCCCTGGAAACATGCAAATAATTTTACTTTCATAGTCAACTACATGACATGAGCAGCTAAACTTACTTTGTTACACCTAAAACAGTGGGATCGTACAAAATGTTAATGATTTTATTTAATAGACAATACGTACAGTAGAATGTCTATAATTATATATTACATTAACTTCTATTCGTGAATTTCATAGAAAACGAGGCTGAATTAATTCAGGGTAATTTTTAGTGTAACTTATGTTACGTCATATGTACGTCAGTTGCAAATAATTTCAAAAGTCAGCTGTTTCGTTCGCACTGTTCATAGTTGTCGTAATGGATGTAATTTATAGCTTATGGGTTCGTAAGGATTCGAACCGGGCACGGCGTAGGTATGCAGTACTCGAAGGATATAGCAACGCTGCCCTGGCCGCACAGGAGGCAAACTCGCCATTCGCTGTGTACGTTTGTGTACGGGCGTCGATGTACGGGCAGGCGGCACTATCGTCTCTCACGACGCTTTTGCATTCACTTAAGCTTTCCTGCGGGCGCCACCACTAAAATAAACACTACCTAGGCAAATCTGACCTAGCCTAACCTACCCTTACCTAACCTAACCCAACCTTCTAACCTAACCTAACCTTACCTAACCCAACCTAACCTAACCTAACCTAACCTAACCCAACCTAACCCAATCTAACCATTCTAGCCTTACCTAAGCTTACCTAAGCTTACCTAACGTTACCTAACGTTATCTAACGGTACCTAATGTTACCTAGCGTTACGTAACGTTACCCAACATTACCTAACCTAACCTAAACCAACTTAATCAGCGATACAGCGAGCAGCGCGGCGCACCAACTTTAACGCCGCTCACGCGCACACGATCTGTCTGCGTACACAAACACGCACACAAATCGTCGCGAGAGACGATAGCGCGGGCGGGCGGCGTTCACGTTCGGCTGCTGTGCCTGCACGCTGTATTCCACATTACGTTAGGTTATGTTAAGTTAGGTAAGATTAGGTTAGGTAAGGTTAGGTTAGGTTAGGTTTGGTAGTGTTTTCTGGTGGTTATTGCGCGGCAAGAAAGCTTACTTGAACGCACGAATGGCGACTTCGCCGCGAGTGCGCCCCGGCCATGAATTTGTTCCTGAACCTTTCAGCAAGTACAGTTTCAGGCAGTCAATGGCGCGGCAGGACACAGGCCACAGTGGGAGGAGCCAAGGGTGATGCTGCTGATGGTGTTGTGCTCGGAAGCGTATGTTGAAAAACCGTTGCATATATACAATTTACGAGCCGTTAAGTTTATTCTCATTATTAATAGGCATCAGTTAAGGTGTGTGATGTGCTTCAACTTCGTTTAGACGTGAGCAGCATGTGAAAATTGCACCTGTGCTAGCAGCTTATATTCTGCATGGGTTTCTGTGTATTTTATGTACATATGTTGCGAGTGAGTGTCTCCAAGCTTTGCTAGCAATGCCTAGGCAATAAGTGGATTGAAGCAGTCATACATTAAATGGATAGGTTTGTTTTAAGTTATATTAGGCTAGGCCAGGTTCTATTTGTTTAACTGAGAGTAATGTCAAGGAGATGCATGCATAAGTTTAAAAGCTTACAACCTTTATTTTCTGATATATTACTATTATGTTCTCAGTTCTATATTTTCTAATCTGACATAAAGCAGCCTAGCCGTACCTAATCTAACCTAGGCTAACGTAACCCTTGCTGAACTCTAATCACCATGACATAACCTAACCTATCTAAACTAAACATGCCTGACTTAAATTAACCCTTTTCTGAAACGGCTGATTCAAATCACTTATTGCCATAAGCATTATGCTGGGTTTTGCTTATTGGTTGTAACATAGACACAATTTTGTGTAGACACTGATCAGTAGAGACTGGAAATTGGTGGCACATTGCGCCTACGACAAATTAGGTTAAAAAAATGTTGAGACACTCTACGTTCAAATAAAGTCACAAAAAGCGTTCCATATGTTCTCATACCCTTGACGATACACATACTTACATTGTACTCACTCTATTCCGATGTACTATAAATAACTGAAAGAGTTCAATGTATAATGAAAGCCCTACAACTTGACTTCTAGCCCAAATATTCAGAAGAAATCATATACGAGTTATTTCAGAGGAGATCATTTACAGCTATTTCTTTTATAAAAACTACAACAAGAAAAAAGTTTTTTTTTAACGTAAACCTTTCATTTTGTCATAGTTTTGGAGTAGAAGTTTTAATTTGATAACGTAATTTCTATTACTCAAACAGTGACCAAGGAGAGGTACATCCAAGAAAAAAGGATAGTGAAGGGGTAATTCAGAATTGACATAGGGAATATAATCTAGACTGGAGTAGCTAGTAATAATTAATGATCTACGCTGGAGTGCCTAGTATTGTCATATTGAATACTTGTAAGAGCCGCCGTGCTACCTTTAAATTCTTTACTTGGTAATAGTGTAGGTGTAGAGTAAGTCCATTGTTAAGGGTCAGAAAAAAGTAGCACTTTTTCTAACCTAGTTTGTCCGCAAGGCGTAATTTGTTGCCAATCTGCAGTCTTTAGTCTTTACTGAACAACGGATAGACACTGTGCGCGCACGCATCATGTACACACAGACCAGTGTATAATATACGCATGCACTTTTCGCACGCATCTCAATTCTAAACTTAGTTCCAGTGCAGTAGTGAGTAATGTAGCGAGATACTGCTTTTTGAGGGTTGGTTCCGGCTCCACCTACTTCCGGTTTCCCAGGCCCCACCCACTTCCGGTTTGCACCCCTCAGACCTCCGCAAAACCGGTAGTGCATTGACCGTTATAAACCGGAAGCTCACGCGCGAGGGGAGCCGCGAGGGTAGCTTACCCTCAAAAAGTAGAATCTCGCTACATTACTCACTATTAACGTACCTTATTGATGTCCATTGATGGTCAATGGCCATCAATAAGGTAAGTTAGTCCCGATTGACTTAAGCTAAGCACATTGGGCTCTCGAGCAAAGACGTCTCAGGGGGCAACTAATAGAAACATTCAAGTATTTGAACGGCTTCAACGATGTACCTACAACGGGGCTCTTTGAAAGAGACCTCAATGATCGCTTGCGAAACA
>LQNS02278160.1:12410427-12423738 GCA_001587735.2 Parhyale hawaiensis
TGTCTCTTATGTTACTTTTTAGTATTATTCTTATGTTAGTACTAAGCATGAAAACCTCAGGATACTGTGTCCTAACCTTGTTGGACACAGTCTCCAGATGAGAAATAAATGTTCTTCTTCTTCTTCTTCTTACTGGCGTTCTTGCTCCCAAGCTTGCAGCGATCTTCCGGCGCCTGATACGGTTAGGAAATTTTCTCCATTGTTGGCGTACTGGGAACATTACTCCCATTCCCAAGAGTCCAGTATCGCCCCATGTCGCCAACTGTCGACCCATTACACTGACGCCCATTTTTTCGAAGGTGTTCGAGAAATTGGTCGCTTGTAAGCTTGGTCGTTTTGCTGAGGTTACGGGGTTACTGCCTGCTGGTCAGTTTGCGTACAGAACTGGTTTGGGTTGTTGTGACGCACAGTTGTCGGTGACACAGCACTTACAGCCTGCGGTGGCTTGTAGGTCAGAGGCATGCCATGTCCAATTGGACTTTAGCGCATCGTTTGACGGGGTTGCCAACAGGGGTCTATGATGCAAGTTGGAGTCTTTAGGTGTGAGTGGTAGGGTTCTGTCAATCATTCGTGATTTTGTTTCTGAGGGAACGCAGAGTGTGTCTGTTGACGGCGTTTTGAGTGCCTCAGTCACGTTGGTATCTGGCGTCCCTCAGGGTAGTGTGCTTGGCCTGCTGTTCTTTCTGTATACTAGTAACATGTTCTTTTCGGTGAAAAACACGATGGTTACTTATACCGACGATTCTACTTTGATAGCAGTGATACCTACTCCTCGCATGCGTAATATTGTCGCCCAGTCTCTGAATAGGGATTCGTCACGCATTAGTGCATGGTGCTCAGCCTTGAGTATGAGGCTGAATGCCAGTGAGCCCAAGTTGATGATGATCAGTCGGTGTCAGACACTTGTGCCATAGCATCTCCAACTGGAGATTGAAGAAACATTGCTTCAGGAGTCTATCTCCTTGGAGATTCTTGGTGTTGTCTTTGATGAGAAGCTTACTTTTCAACTGCAAATTAGGCGGCTGGTGTCAAGTGCTTCCACTAAGATTGGGCTCCTGAGTAAGGTGAATTCTGTGTTTGGTGACAGTGAGGTTGTCCGAAGATGTTTTCATGCTTTTTTGCTGCCTGTGTTGGAGTATTGCTCACCTGTCTGGGCTTCAGCTGCTGATACCCACTTGCGTCTGTTAGACTGACTTACCAGTTCAGCCAGCAGGCTATGCGCTGATAATGATCTGGTGAACCTGTCCCTCAGAAGAAGGGTGGCCGAGCTCTGTATGTTTTATAAGGTGTATAACAATGAGAGGCATTGGTTGTATTCTTCTGTCCCTGCCTTCAAGGTCTTTAGGAGAGAGACACGTGCTGCGTGCACTCTTTCACGTTGGAGGATGTGGGATGTCAAACTAATCAGTTCGGTCGATGCTTCGTACCCTGGTCGGCTAAGGTTTGGAATTTATTGCCGCCGGCATCGGCTTTCGGTCGTATTGGCCTGCAGGCGTTCAAGTCTGCTGTTAATGGCATTTTGCTACATTTTCTTTTGCAGCGTTTCGGGCTTCCCAGTGTTGCAAAGTGCTTCATTTGGGTTGTATTACCTGCCCGTGGGAGCTCGAGCGTGAAGTTTTAATAATAATAATTATTATAGTGACGCTGATGGGTTGTATTCCAGACCGAAGCATCTGCAGCAATTGGGTGAGAAACATTCACTAAAAATCTTAGAACAAAATATTGCGCACTCCATGAGTTCAATTTTAGATGGATCAATGAGAACTATATTTATTGATGAATGCAACACAAAAATGTAGACCTACTTTAACAGGCTACGAAAAAAAATCAGTCACAGCATCAACGACAGTTCACCAAATGTTCTTCCCGTACGAACTATGCAAATGTTACATTACAGAGGACGCACCACTCTAGGCTACTTGCAACGCGGAGTTACGCTTAGGATGACGCACCAGAGACTGCTGTGAGGGTGGAAGATCCAGCCAATCAATAATTATTGCTTGCTTAGTAGACTGCTCTAAATTTCACTTCCCCAGTCGTTATATCGCTAGCAGGAGAAAGCGGCACTTTTAACATCAAAGTGCTGTACATAGTCGAACTGTTGGAAAGCGGAGTAGTCTATTGAAGTTTTCTATTAATCATTTCTTGTATTCGCGTCTCTCCCGTAACAGGTGACGGTGTCATCAGGCGGTCAGATCCTGCACACCGTGGCTCCCATGCAGTTTTTGGATTCTCCCGAGTTCGAATCTTCTCGCGCTGCGCTCGATGACAAGTTCAAGGTAACGTACCACAAGAGGAGTGGGATTATTCCGTTTTACGGGATGTAACTCAAAGTAAGCCTTTTTGCGCCGATGTTGCCTACGAGATGGGCATGTTTCAAACAGGATACATCAATGTGATAAAAAATATAAATCATATATTTCTGTTAAAGGGCAATCCTTCTCAACTGTAGTTCATATACTTACTCCATGGGTATATATTAGTGTATTTTAGGAGCTCAGGCAGACCCTACATATTTTAGCACCACCAAGGTTGAAGGTGCCATTGTCTAGATACTTACAGAAAGATGACTGCAAGATTACAGGGCAGTACAAGGCATAGAAACGTCAAAACTAGTGAACAAGAAACTGACAAGCATTTAAGGGCTGATGTTATCACACAAATACAAAAAAAAATCTCATTGATTCTGATCCCAAATAACAGAATTAACAACGAAATAAAATTCAGTATGATTATCAGAATAAAACATATTATAATATATCTCTTACCATTTTTTTTTTTGCCGTCCCAGAAGGCTTTTCTTTCGGTTTAGCAGCTGGGGCGACCCAGAATTCTGTAATATAATTTAGTGTATCAGTAACCACCTTATGCATATATTAACTTCAGATATGCATGCATTTATTTTAATCAGAGCTGGGCATAGATACTCTAAAATATATCTAGATACTAGAGACACCCTCAAAATGTATCTAGATACAGATACCAGATACTTGAATGTATCTATAGATACAGTGCTAGATACTTTTCTATTTACGGCCGCATCCTTCAGTTTTAAAACTCCATACGGCTTAGATTTTACAGCAGGCCTCTGCACTCCGTCAGGCAGCTATTGACCAGTTCACACTTCAGATCGCCATACGAATTACGTGCCAATTAGTAGCTACAGTCATGAGCATATTATGGGCGCGGTGCAATAAAACACACATTATTCATAAAATCATGTGTAGGAGGTTGGAATAAAAGTCCATACATACAATCATATGAATTTGACAGTAGGCTATTTTCATCTGTTCTTTCTCATGCATGAATTGGAAAATCAAAAATATAAGTAGGCCTAACAAAAATGTTGTCGAATAAATTTCAAAATTCGCACAGTCAAAGTTATTTCCACCCTATTTCTAATGATCGATTGCATGACCTTTTGCCTCAAGTACTTGCTGCAGTCTTTTGTTATAGTTTTCCACTAACTTGAAGCGCTCTCCAGCCGAAATGTTACTCCAATCTTCCATACACATTGCCTCTAATTGAGGTTCTTTTATTTTTTAGCCATTTCTGTCAACTTCAATACGCTTCATGGATTTTCTATTGGATTGAGGTCTGGACTCTGGGAAGGCCACTCCAAAACATTAATATCCTTAGAGGGCGCAGCCGTCAAAAAATGACGGCAATGATTTTGCGATTCAGCTTTTATTTTTCTGGATCCCAGTATAGGTCTTGCAAGCCGTAAGATAGGTCTCATACTGGCAGGCGTGATCTTTAATTGAATGCAAGTTGTAGAGCCTTGAAGCCATAAATTTTGCGAGAGCAATATATCCCCTCTGACAGTTGAGGCGTGGATATCAGTTTGGAATTGCTCAAGCGTTGAGCAGCACTAAGCATATATAGTTCAGTCAAAAGACTGCTTCGGAAATTGTCAGGGCTTACCGTAACCTGGATAGGTACCAGCCCCCATAGCTATATCTTTAAGGGCGCAATTTGGCTGAAATGTAAATAGAATAAGAAAAAGCATCGGTTCAGTGTCAAGTTTCTACTGATACGAACAGATTCAACTAAAGAAAGCATAGCTAAGCGAAATGGATTTTGCCTGATAGGAGCGAAAACTCCAAACAAGACTGAGCCTCTCGAACTGCTACCAAAAAATTCAGCTAAAAAATATGCAATCGAGGCCTAGCTTTTGCTCGAGTGGATCAAAAACTTCATCAAAGGTACCGCTTTTGCTCTACCACGCTCAGAAGAAGAATCCTCGTTGTCATATCAAAAAATGCCCAACTAGTTTCGAAAGCTAAGGGAGATTAAGAAAAAAGCAGTATTTCCACTTTTGACCATATATTTCAAAAGTTTCAAAAGCTATGGTTGTCACGGTTACTGTAGGGGCTGAAATTTTATGGTATCTCAATTTATTTTTCAGTAGATGACTTTTCTCCTATCTAGATCCTTAACAGCGGGACGGAGGAAAGGGCCAACCGAAGGAGAGAGCAAGCAAACGCGGAGCGACCGACAGCTGTGTATTATTATACAGGGTGTTGTGTAATTCGGGGCACTTATTTTAGCCATTTGTAGAAAAATACAAAATCAGACGATTTTGAATTGTGATAAATTCAATAAACGGGGCAGAAAATATGGCACCTGTCACCCAACAACGTTACTTGGGAATAACTACTACAAACAAACAACAACGCAGTCAGTAAGTTGACAAGAGTGTAAAAATGGCAAGCAGAGTACTGGGATTCATAACCAGAAATTTTTTTTTAATACAAGTCCAAAGACATCATCATTCCCTTGTACAAAGCGTTAGTGCGGCCACACTTAGAATTTGCTGTTCAATTCTGGTCGCCACATTTGTGTAAAGATATCGATAAAATGGAAAGACTCCAACGCAGAGCAACGAAATTGATACCTCAGCTGCGAAATAAGTCGTATGAATGTCGCCTAAAAGAACTTGGTCTGATCTCTCTCAAACAAAGACGTCTCAGGGGGCAACTAATAGAAACATTCAAGTATTTGAACGGCTTCAACGATGTACCTACAACGGGGCTCTTTGAAAGAGACCTCAATGATCGCCTGCGAAATAACTGTCAAAAATTCAAGTATAAAGCTCGTAGAACAACCATACGCCACCAGTTCTTTCCGTATTTTATAGTGAACGTCTGGAATAGACTCTCCTCCCACGTTGTCGGTACGGAGAAATTCAATGCGTTTAAAAATCGTCTTGACAAACATTGGGAGGGACATCCTCGACAGCTGAGAACTTATCATCCAGGAGTGATAAACTCTTAACGGCCAAAGCTTCAGAGGCCACCTTAATCCTTATTCTTCTCTCTTCCGCCCCAACGACGCTTAGAACGGAAATAATAATTGTAGCACAAAATTGACCATATCTCATTTTTTTACGAGATCAAATCTTCATGAAACTTGCAGGGAAATCACGACATCTTATGGCAACAGTGACTATGTCTTCGTTCTGCCTGATGAAATGAGATTAAAAAATTATTTTCTTTTATTACTAGCGATGTCATTGAGAGCAGTAATTTCACAAAGTAGCTATCTACCCTTTTCGTTGCTCTGATAGTAATAGAGATGAACAAATCGCAACACTGTTGCTTACGATTGAGTACAAGCTGAGCTAAATCGTGCTACAGGTATCAATTGTGGCCGCAACAACAAGCCGCTATCTGTTCTGGAAGCGCTCCAGCCTGGAGTATTTGTTCCTGAAGGACCAGCATCTGACCACCGTGCTGTCCACCTTGGTGGCCAGGGATATTACTACCAAGCTCTACAGCATGAATGATAAGGTAAGACGTGTATGAAATATAACTATTGGTTGTTTTGTGGTTCCAGTAACTAGTTCGAAATGTTCACTTCAGCAAGACTAGCATCTGAACATTGTATTGCATGTCTTTGTCTCCAGTGGCGTTACGACTAGCAAGAATAGCTCCTGAACATTGTATTGCATGTCTTTGTCTCCAGTGGCGTTACGACTAGCAAGAATAGCTCCTGAACATTGTATTGCATGTCTTTGTCTCCAGTGACGTTACGAGTGCAGCGTAGGTAATACATAGGGTTGCTCGGGTACCTGATGCGGCCCTTCTGTGCTCATCCTCCCACGACACCAGTTTACTCTTTATAATTATTATCAGTTTTAACTAGAGGAGTAGTGAGCCCAAGTAACGTTCACCTGCTGAATCGTGCCAAGTATTACAGGATGTTACACTCAGTGCTGCCTACAAAATAGCTGCGGTCACAGATGATTTTTTTTACAATTTATGATTTGTGTGTTTAAAACTTCCTTAAAACCTTGCTCAGATTTGTTGCACGGTAAATGAGTTGAGCAATGATACCGAGCCGTCGTTACAATAATTGATAAATCAAAACTACAGCACAAAGTCCCATTACATGTTTTTAAGTGTAAATTAGGTTATACCGCTACACTCGATACAGACTACTCTCGAGAGACAAATTCACATTCAAACAGATCATAAATCATTTAAATGACAGTGGATATCTTATGTACCTATTGGTTCTCGATGCTAAGGCTGCATTTGACAAAGTTCTCTATTACTCTCTAGCTAAGCATGCTTGAGAAGCAAATACGCCCTTATATAGTTAAGACGCTAAAATACTGGTTTCAAACTCAGAAATACTTTATGCAAAAATGGGCAAAGTGGGCTGCATTGTTAAGCTTGTAGCGGTAGCGCCGCTACATGTTTGCTATAGCGCTAGCATATGTAGCGCCGCTACTTTTTAGCGCTACTATACTACCGTTACTTTACTTTCATACAAACAAAAATTACAAAAATGCTAAAATATCAAATAATGTTAACATGCCTTGATCAAGTAAAAATAGGGTTAATATTTACCCTTTCATCCAGTAGGGTTGATGCGCATGAGGTGTGTTTCTTGAAGGAGTGTCGCATTGTGAATCCAGGAATCGAGACAGGTTTTTGGAGAGATGCCTACTTTTCGAGATGTTTGACTTTGAAGTTCTCTTTCCCCCTATTTAATACTGAAGAAAGGGATTCGGTCGAGAATTTTCAATGTTTTGATGCCATATATGGGTGGTAGGACACATTTAGAGACGATTTACATGAAAGAAATTTTGCTCGCAAATGCTAGATTTTGAAGATGTCTGACTTTGATGTTCCACTTGTTTTCTAACGGGGAAAAAATACCCGGTGATGGCACTGTGGGTTAGGAAGCCTTTTCAATTTGTTTTTAGGTTAAGTTAACACAGTTTAGGTTATAGTGGAGCTGCTGGGTACTTTCTCCCATAGGAAAGCAGTGGTAGCTTCGTAGTCATATATCTCGAAAGCTGAGTATTTGCGAGCGGAGTGTCATTCGTGTGAAACGTCTTGAAATTTCTCCTATTACCTGTGCATGGCATCGGGATGTTAAGGATTCTCGACCGAATTTTTTTCTTCAGTATTAGATGGGGAATTAGAGCACTCTGAGAGCGCATACCTCCGCCAAGAAAGGCAACGGTAATGAAAGATTCAAATTGACTCTGAAACCATTATTTTCTTTGTATTACCTCCAAAATCTAATCATATGTGCCTTTTGATAGTATTAAAATTTCCTGCATTTTTTGAAAATCTGTTCATAACTTTTCGATTTATACTACTAACAGACATTATGACAAACGTGTCATGTAAGTAACCAACCAATCTGCACCAAAATTCGATCATTTATGTCTTTAAACATTAACAACAACGCTTGTAAGTTTCATAAAGATTCATTCAAAACATTTTCGAGTTATAGTGCTAACAAACATAAAAACAAACATAGCGGCAAAAACACGAATGAAGAAACAGATCATCGCAAAAATTTGGTCATTTACTCTTCGTGATATACCTAACAACTCACATAGATTTCATAAAAATTCTTCCATAACTTTTTGAGTTATGGAATTGAGAAAAACAAAGAAGACAAACAAACCAACAAACCGATGGACGGATTTTCACGAAAAGTTAAACATCTGTTCCTCCTAACATATCAAACAATCCCTGTTTAATTTTGTCAAAATCTCTCCATACTTTTTCGAGTTATCTTGGTGACAGATAGAGAAACAGACAGAATAACAGGCATACAGACAAACCCGACGAAAACATTCTCATTGGTAGAGGTAAAAACAGAACTTCAAAGTCAAGTCTCTTGAAAAGTGGGAGTTTCCCCAAAGAACAGTTGTGATTTCTATATTCAGTAAGAGTCAATCTGTGGGGAAACACATTTCAAGTGTATCAATTTGAGCGGACGAAAGGCCAAATAACTATATACCCATGATGATAAACAACAATGCAATAAAGTGATGTTTTAAGACGTATAAAAGTAATAATAATAAAACAAAAAGACTTGACCCTTAAATGACGTTAAGTTATACCGACTCATAACTCATAAGCCTTCTAATAAGAAATGAAGGCGTTTGTTACGAGAATGAACGCGTTTGGCATAAGTATCATACGTGCTCCGTTCGGTGATGCGTTTCTGGCAGATCGACTACCGCATGAGTACCGCACAGTACACAGAAAGGAGTGGAGTAGCTCTCAGTTTCGCTTGCAGAGCCTTATGATATGGCTGGCGTCATTAGGTAACGCTTCTCACGCTTCTGCTCCATTTAAATTGCCATTTACTGCAAAGCATTGGATAAATTTATTACCAAAATATCCACAAGTGAAGCAACTCTAATAGAAGTTGAAACTGATGCACTTGAAAAGACAGAAGTAGAATAGTGAATCAGGTACTCGAAGTGTTAAACAGTGCGATCCGTGGCCGTTTATGTCCAAATACTAGTGGATCCGTGCATGAAAAAAAAAAACACGCAATAATCGATATGTTTGCTGGCCGTTTCCACATTTTACCGCTCACGCTTATAAGCAACTGGTATTCCCTTCTGCTTCAAGTCTTTCTCGTTACTGTGCCGCATAGGCGCTTCACCTTTCCATTGATACACGTCTTTGTTCTTGAGACTATAAACTTGAATGCCCCTCCAGTCGGCTTATATGCATTTTGTGAGTGTGCCATATCCATAATACTGTCTTCCATACTTAACCATCTGCTTCACTGAAGTGCTCAAATTTCGGCATCTGAAGCGAAATATGCACTTTCAGAGAAGGACAGTACGCTAGAAGAAATAGTCCTCTACTGGCCGTGAAATAGTTGTCTTTTGCCCAACTTCCAACTTCTTTCCTACTACGCATACCAACACAAGATTCTTCTGAATCTCTGTTTGTCTCATATCTTGCCTGTCGGGAAAGCTCACATTCGGGTGAAAATAAGGTGACTTTCCAAGATAACAATGTTAATATTGTAATTTTAGTGCATATTTAAAAAAGTAGCGCTAATAGTAGCGCCGCTACATTGTGTTGCAGTGGTAGCGCCGTTACTTTTTAAGTTTTGTAGCGGTAGCGCAGCTACATTTTAAGGTTGTCGCGGTAGCGCCGCTACATTGCAAGGTTGTCGCGGTAGCGCCGCTACATTTTAAGCTTGTTGAGGTAGCGCCGCTACATTTTTACTGTAGCGCGCCATATGTGAATTTATGAAATGGGGAATGGCAATATTATCAGCGTTTGGCATAACTAACGGCATACAAGAAGGCATACTCTTCCTAATTATCTTTAATATCTTCAAATGGTCCTGGCTACAAACTATCTGACATGTCCAGCCGATGGCAGCACATACTGCTACCATACGGGGCTAAACAATGGGCCTCAATACGCTGTAGTTTGTATTAATAGTATCACCTGCCCTTTGTATCTTACGTCACTCTAGTATTAAGCTGTGCCCTGTGCCCGTGTGCAATGTCCGTATATGTACCTAATAAAATTCTTTATTTATTTATTTAACGGAGCTTTGAATTATCCGTTTACGCATGTGTCTCCAGCTAAAAGATGATATTACAGGAACTTGAAACAACATTATTCATTGCGCCGACCTTGAGTGTCCTTCGCAATTGAAGAGAGAACCTAACATAGTTGCGCTACGTTTCCCTTCACAGATTGTCACAGAGCGGGGCTCCCACCTGGACATCAGACTGCCGTCGCTGACGGCTTCTCTCAACCCGAGCCTGGTTGTGGTGCCAGCCAGCGCCGCCACTAGCCTGACCAGCCCTAGTGACGCCGCATCTAGTTCACAGTGAGGCTTAGAAAAATGATTAAGTATAAACTGTCACGAGAGGGTGACTTGAGACTTATTGTGACGTCGTGTCCAGTTCACATGTGGTGAAGTTAGTGTTAATTTTTTTACCGGGGTCAACATCCAGAAGTACCTTGGATAGATGCTGCTGTTATATTGGAGGGCTTGGATAGCTTAGTTCATACAGAAATTATTGTAGTTTTTTATGGCCATAACCCACCGTTGTGGTAGCACTAATTGTTTCCTTTGCTTTCGTCTTTTCTGACTCCTATATGGGGCTTTCACGATCCAGTTTGGTTTCATAACAAGAGCACTCTGTGCGTTCTGCCCAGGGAAAGCGCTGCAATACGTGGATTGGATAGGAAACGCCATAATATTCAAAAAAGGGCTAACGTGAAAGAAATTGTGCACGGCTGCTCTCAGACATTTAAAGACAACTGAAATGCTGTTAAGAGTTGTATTTCCCACTTTATATAGACTAGTTCACCAAACGCAACCCTTCTGTTGAATAAGTCATGAAAGTATGTATTTGTAAATATCTTACCATCTTATTGAAAAAGTTCACAATACTCCAAATTTCACCGTGTCCACAAAATCCACGAAGTTCACCAATTAAGTGCACAGAAGCAACCAAGTTCACATAGGCAAGTGACCAGGTTTTCACAGCCGCGGGAATTCCCAGGCACGTATCCTGGATACGGCTTGGCAAATGAAATTTCGGTGCCTTGGATTTTTTTTTCTTCCGTATTAGATAGTGGAAAAAAAAGGCTTCGGACAGACGGACGGACTGACAGACAGCTCTCTTATTATAGTACAGATTACAGGTGTGATTGAAAGTGATCGATTTAGATAGTGTGGCTCACCTAGCGTTCTATAACGTGTTACCAAAATATCAAATATCACGTATTACTCGTTTTATGCCACATACTAGCGGTGAAACTTATATCATTTTACTATGACATACTGTAGCATATTCTGCTCATGCAAGGTAACAAAATCATGCTGACCCCGCAGTCGAGTGCAGTTTCACTGACACAATATAAACTTTCTCTCGCACAGGGCTGAAGAAGAGGCAGGAGCGTCACGGGCAGCAGAAGGAGCCGTGGCCATGAACACCCCCATTGGCGGAGGCTTCGGGGCCCCGCTGGGCTACAGCAACAATTCTGCAGGTACGCACGCAGTCTTGACTTGATAAACCTGTTAATTGGGACTTAATGTCGTAGGTATGTTTTTTCCTGGTATTTTTGCTGTACACAGAGTCAAATTGCCGCCATTTACTGCCCTGCTTGTAATTGCTAATTTTAATCAGAAACGCTAAGCCAGCTGCAAAGTACCTCAGTCTGGACTCTGCTCCAATAATCCAGAGAAACCTGCTAGAAAGTGGCTGAGTGAGCTTGGCGAAAACTCTCCATTTGACCCTTAATGATTGAGGAAATTTGTAAGGAGGCTGAAGTATGCACCTCTGCAGCTGCGGACATGTTACCGAGTGTTTTGGGTTGAAAGCATGGCATCCGTGCAGAACTGCATGATTAATTCAAACATGCTGGGAAGCTCGTCATTAAAAAGCGTGTAAAAGCATTTGGATGAGAAAATGTACAGTATAAGCTTGTGGATGAGCATACGGTTGAACAAATGGATGAACTTATGGTCGAGCTCATGGATGAGCGTTTAGATGAGCATTTGGGTGAGTAAGTGGATGTGAACATGCGTCAGAAAAGGGATGTGCATGTGGATGATCAAATGGATGAGCTCATTGACGAGCGAATTGAAGAGCAGATAGATGATTATGTGGATGAGCATATGGGTGAGCAAATAAATGACGTTATTAGTGAGCAAAAAATGAGCGTATTGGTGGACTTATGGGTGAGCAAATGGATGAGCAGATGGATGAGCTCTCTACGCTCACATGCATCCAAATTTAGCAGGGGTATGCTCAGCCATTATAAGGTCGTCTGATCTCCATTTGTGTCGTCACATATATTCCTCGTACTGATCGATAAATTACATTAGGTTAAATTTTATTGCTGCTCACATGAGCTATCGCTCGGCCTCCAAAATGAAGCCTTGTCGCCTGGTATTGTGCAGACCTTCATATAGGTGCGCTGGCTTCGAGCAGTTAATCCTTAAAATGAAGGTTTCAGCGGTATCAAGTGTAATCGGGTTACTTGTAACACCTGTTACATGATTTGCAGCGGCGAAGCCAACGCTCCTGCCTGAAATTTCAGGAAATGAAAGCATAGCGGGCTCGATGTAACTTACCAAACAACGGCACGTGTACACCGGTATTGTCTAGCGGCCTGCACGTGTAGTGGCAGCAGCAGCTATTCCTTCGCTGCTATTTTTTAATATCTTTTATAGACAATCTGATGAAAGGTGTTCATGGTGCAACGAATGTACTCACCATAACAGAAATTTATAGGCTATTATCTGATATTAACTTGTATCGCCTTCTAAGTGTATCGGAGAATTGCCTATGAATTTCCGATAGGGTCAGTATCTCTACCCTTCAGATAATCATAAGCACGGACTCTATAGCTACAGAGAAAAACTTCTGACAATATTAGGTAATCGCCAACAATTTTTCTATTGACCATAACAACACTCATCCTCTATCGGAGAATCATAGTCATATATCCGATGACTATGTTATGGGATAATATTAGATCAATGCCTAAAATCTTGGATTAGAATGTAAAATTGCAGTTAGCAAATACGAGCTGCGGCCTTCCGTCCTACCCGTTTGATTTCAATGATCTGCCTACTTTACTGTCTAGACGGCAGTGGTCCAGCCATGACGGGGACCTAGATATCGGATCTTCTCTGGAAATGGGCCTCCTTGTCCGTTCATTGCCCCATACCTAATACAGTCATATCCTTCCTTAATACAGTCATATCCTACCCTAATACAGTCATATCCTACCCTAATACAGTCATATCCTTCCCTAATACAGTCATATCCTACCCTAATACAGTCATATCCTACCCTAATACAGTCATATCCTTCCCTAATATAGTCATATCCTACCCTAATACAGTCATATCCTTCCCTAATACAGTCATATCCTACCCTAATACAGTCATATCCTACCCTAATACAGTCATATCCTTCCTTAATACAGTCATATCCTTCCCTAATACAGTCATATCCTACCCTAATACAGTCATATCCTTCCCTAATACAGTCAT
>LQNS02278160.1:12446972-12458238 GCA_001587735.2 Parhyale hawaiensis
ACTTATTGTTCTGTGGGGCATGTAATGTAACTGCTAACGACAGTTGCCGCACTTATCAAGCCAAAGTTATCTTTTGTTTCTCGTCATTCAGTTTCGTCAGAGTCGTCGCTCCGCTAACTTTTACGATTGCCACACATTACAAAACTACCCACTGTGACTGTAACATATGGTACATCTGTTTAGTGTCTAAGCAATGGTCATATATGCCTCAGATAATGAAGATTATCCTCTGTAGACATGCATTCCTTAGACAGTAATGACATTTGCTCATGAACAGAATTTGGCAAGCTCTGCTGGATACAAAATAAATTTAATAGTAATAGTGGTAAACCGCATATGGCCCCGGCGCCACAATATATTGCACAAGAAACTTTAAATCAGGACTAATTTTAACAAATCATTTCGACACTTTTCCCAACGATCTAAAACACGTTTTTGTTCATCACTTATTTTACTTAGTACAATTCGTGAATAAAAAACAGGAACAGGCTAGTTAAAATGCTACGCATTGGTCAGCAACGGTGACCATCTCCAGGCAAGTTAAAATCTGTAAAATAGAAAACTCGATGCCTGTACGCAATTTAAACATTAGCATGAATTAAGTAACAAATGACTGGGTAAAAGTTGCCACTAACTTCCTATTTAGAATGTGAACTGGGCTGTAACCGAAAGAGAACAGTTCGTTTATCGTGCGGTAGACTCCTTTATAGCAGCATGGATGGGGGCGGAGAAGCTTCTTTCGCACTACGAGCATATGCTTTATAATTTTGACGGTTGAAGCTCTCTTTTAAACTGAAAATTTCATCAGCTAGGTAAAGGATATTTCTGCGAGCCCCTCCTACGCATCTGATCATCACCAGTTTGGATCCTTCTATTCTGATTCTTCTTATAGCCGGAGTTAAACCGGTGGCCAGTGGATCTTTAAGACACTCGCATGTTTAGGACAGGTCATGCTGATTATCCTGGACGCTGATCTTAATGATATTTCCATCTCCTTCGTCATGATTCTCTGCTCTCTCAGTTGATTCCTTCTGATTCTGGCTTCAACTGTTGCAACTTTCTTGGGAGTCGTCACAGTACAAGGACGACCTGACCGAGGCATCTAATCGATGGTCTTATGTTTCTCAAACCAATTTACGGTGCGGTAAACAAAGATTTTGGTAATACCAAGCTGTTTAACCAATTTGAAGATGGTTCTCTTGTCTTGTCCTGCTGTGAAGACCAACAGTAGTAATTTGGTTCTCTGTATCACTTTATCACATTGTTAAGTAATATGGATATTGTTATCTGGAAATACACTAGCGAGTATAAGTTAAGGGAGAGTAAACTCTTAATTATTAAACCTTTGTTACAAATAAAATACTGAACCTAAAGCTTGAAAATTAGTATAATTCGAGACACATATTTTATATGCATCGTGATAAAACATCAGAACATTATAAAACATGGTTACGAAATAAACAGAAATAGAATGAAAATATTATATTTTTCCTCGGTGCAAATGTTCAGGGAGACCATGAGAAAATATTGAAATGCAAACATATTTTATTCAAATAACACAACTTTCAAAACTCTTAATACTGTAATTAGTAAACATGCCATTGTTCTGCATAACCATATGTTACCGGTTGCTGCCGGAACTCATTAATTTTGTACAAAGCAGCGGGGTCAGCTTCTTCCGTTCATCTTTGAAAAATTTTCGTAATGTATCCTGATTTCTAGGATTTTTGACTTCAAAACGTTCTCCAATGATCTTCCACACTTTTTAATTGGATTGAGATCAGGGCTCTGAGGTGGCAAGGAGCGATGTCTTGCATAAAAGCGGAATTGTTGCACGGTTGCAGTTCTTAAAGATGGGAAAGCATTCTGGCGATGTAGCTCTTTACACACTGCCGCATTTACCTACTTAACCGTGCAGGCGAACAAGTGGTTCTGGCCCGGCAGCAGACATAACTCTTCACACCATGATGCTACCTCCGCCGTACTCCACAGTTTTCTTTAAGAAATTTTTAGATTTTCTTTCACCTACTTTACGCTTAACACACTTTTTCCATCAGAACCAATCACATTGAACTTTGATTCGTCACTAAAATATACTGTAGCCCACTTTGCATTCGACCATACGACGTATTCCTGGGAGAACTGTAGTCTCATTTTTTTTTCAATTAGAGGTTTTGATGCAGGAAAGGGTGCAAGCAAACCAGCTTGGCTGAATCGACATGAGATGGTAAATCGAGATACTTTACCGCCTGACAATTGAATTGATCCATCTCACGAGCAATTTTAGCTGCAAACTTACAACGATCCTTCACGCTCGGTTTCACTATGGTTTTGGCTTCTTTCGGAATCTGCCGGTCTTTGGCAACGTTGTAGCGTTTCCTTCCTGCATAAATTTGGCCATAATGCCATGTAAAATGCTATGAGAGCTTTATATAACAACAGACATCTCTGACAGGGATTTCCCATTTCTATGGAGAAATGCAATGCGTTTGTTTTTCAGTTTCAGAGATTGGACGGCGTTTTGTAGCCGTCATGATGAAATTCGATTCCTTCCAATAATGCAGAAGCTTCAACAATACAATTTATCTGAAGTTTATGTCATGTGGTAAGTTTTTCAAATGCTAAAAGATGTCGTAATATGGACATCACTAAGGGTTATTGTTGCATTTCTTATGATGTCCCCTAACTTTTGCACCGAAGAAAAATGTAATATTTTCATTCTATATCTGTTTATTTTGCAACCATCATTTGCAATGTTCTGAAAGTTTATCACGAACTTTACAAAAAGTGTATCTATCTAAAATTATATAATTTTTTAACCTTTTGGATCAGTGCTTTACGTGTAATAAAGGTCTAGTAATTATATATTTTGCTCTCCCTTAACTTATCCTTGCTACTGTATATGGATCAGACCCTAAACAATACTTTTAAAAACGTATCTTTCATTCCTAAAGTTTTTTTTATCGGTAATAAGTTGACCGAGTCCGAATTTACTCTATACGTACGTCCTCAGTTCGCAAGATTTCCCAGTATGTGATGCCTTTCTGTCTTACAAACCTACGGTGGCCCCTCCTTCATAAGCCCTCTGAAAACGTACTAATTTCCAATGACGCAAAAACGCTTTAAATATGAATCACAGCAGAGAATGCAATAACAACAAACAAAAATAGTTATTGAAGTTAATCAATAACAAGGAGAACCACCAAATGTAAACAAGCGAATAAAATCCCTAATCATTATGAAAAGGTTCCTCGATATCTCGCATCCTCCATCACTCACCCTCTCCCACATCCGAAAAACGGTAAGGAAATCTAGGCGATCATGCACGGCAGTGTAGGTACCACCGTTCCATATCGTACCGACCCAGGCACGTGAGCTCTTTGCTGATATAGGTGTGTTGACTCGGCAGTTGTAGGCGTGCAGTACGCCGTGGCGGAATTTGCCTTTATTAGAGATGGGGGGGGGGTGGTTCATGGGTCATTTGAACCTTCCGTCAAATTGGTCTCATAGTTCTTGATGACCTGTGATCGACTCCAGCCGCACTTATTCCTCTAGGGCCAGTGGATCTATATCCGCAGTACAAACCGGTGCGTGTGGGTTTCTCAGTTGAGAGTGCGGTCAGAGTTAACTTTACTTTTAACAAAAATTCAAAGAGAGCTACAATTAGACAAGTTGACTATCAGATCATTACGAAAGTTAGGCCATTTGTTTCAAATGAATTTCCTACACATTTCATGAAGATTCGTTTATAACGTTTTGAAATCTGTTGTTAAAAGGGAGGAAAAGAGAGAGAGAGACAGAGACAAACGGACGAGTAAAGTATCACAAAATTTAAAATTTGGCCACTGGTTCTACATAACATTTCTAACAATTCCTGTAAATTTGGCGGAGATCCGGTTGTAACTTTTTCAGTTATATTGCCAAGAAAAACAGACAGGCAGATAAACAAATAAACAAAGAAATGAGTTAACGGATTATTACCAAAAGTTGATCATCCGTTCCTCCTGCCATACCTTACAGTCCCAACAAATTTAATGAAAATTCGTTCATAACTGTTTGAGTTAAGTTGCCAATAGATATATACAAGCACTCAAACATTCAGACAGTCGCTGACAAAACATAACCTCCTTGGGGCAGGTTATAAGTACAGTTCAGACATGTAAAGATTTACATACTATTATCTTGTACTTTCCAAGATACATGGCAACAATGCAGCACTCGATCGGGCACGTGGTAGTGAGTCAATAAGAGCGCTTACTTAAGAGAATGTTATTACAGTGACGTACAAATCAAATGCTTGACAGTTTCCGTTGCCATGTCCAATCACTCTTTCATCATAGGATATTGTGATGGAGTTTCTGTTCCACTGATTCAAAAGACTGAACTATTATAGGCTTAGATTACTGTGGTCTGCGTGCGTTGTTTTACTCATGTCAGCAATGCTTTATTCAGCACAGAAACTGTCGTTCGTGAGAAGTGGAACATGGCTCCATGCCACTACGGTACAAGTTTTTTAGACAAGCTGCGCTCGCCACACGCTGAATGCAACGATATCCGTGTCTACAGTACCAGACCTAATTTGGGAACGACAGTTTAATAACTACAGTGATTTAATTATTATCTTCCCGATCTCTGTAGTATTTTTGCTCTACGTTCCTTTTAAGAATCCTATTAGCTGCTGTACTTTATTTTCCATTTCATCAGTAGAAAGAAAAGATGGATTGGGAAATAAGTGTATTGGAAAAATTATAATTGTTCAAAATTAAGGAACGAGCCCAATAAGTTTCTATAAAAACCCATTGAACGTTTCAGTGCAAGCCAACATCCTCGCCACGTTTATGGACTTTAACATTAAAGGCTGAAATAGTAATGATGACAAACCGTTTTAAATTTGGAGCGTTCACGCAACAGGTCCTTTTGCTTACGATGCAAGGAATTACCACCATTGCTGCAATTGCCACGCAAACAAGCAGATCCAAGAGAGTAATTTCTTGAACTTTGAAACCCCATACCGATACCGTCTCACTTGGGTCCCAAAGAAGCAAGAACTTATTCGTAAGACAAATTTCGTCAAGAACGGGTATGTATAGACCAGGAAGCAGAGGGTGTTACACTCTTTGCTTCCTGGTATAGATTCTCCATCAATGAATGTTTCATAACTGCACATGACATTTTGTGTCGTGTACAGGTACTTAGTGAATATCTTATGAGCGACTTTCGGATACCTGCATGTGCGTGGCCTGCGTGACGTTGTTCGGCTCAACGGAAGCTCTCGTGCTGTCAATTAACTCCTCAGCAATTAAGAAGAACAACAACAAAGTTGAACTTCCCGTGGCCAATGAGCGCGTTACATGGACTGATGATGCGTAATCGAAAGTCTATTTTTATTAAGCGATGTGGGTAATGTGAAGTTAGTCATGTTCGATGGCGGGCAGCGTTAGGTGGCAGCAGCACGATGACATGCAGAATGTTCTCTGCCTACGGTTCCTGATTAGGTTGCAGGGCCGAGTAACGGTTGCAGCTTATGGAAATATTCAGCATCATGTGGTGTCGGCTTGGTAGACATCATCAATTTCTTCATCAACTGTAGATTATATTATAGCATTATGAGCTGAAAGTCTTCACTCTAAGGAGAGAGCCGTAATGCAATCTGTTCTGAACGGCAGTGCCCCTGCCACGTCACTGAAGCCGGCTGTCTAAGCACAACTTTCGTCGACGCTATCAGCATAGCTCCGACTCAACTATTTCACTTCATCTACTTAATGTACGTTACTGCAGACACAACTTCAGCTTACACATAATTGAACTGTCAAAACAAACGAATAGAAATGCTGAAGTCACAGTAGTGAACATTAATAACCTTTCATTGTTTCTGCAACCCACACTGCATACGCACTACTCTGCCGCTATATTTTTAACTCATCGAGAGCATACATGGGATATGAAAAGTAATGTTTCAGGAAAACATTTAGTATATAATATTTATGAAATTTAGTTACCCAAAGGTATGAGTGACCCTGGATGTCCTCCATAGGTCGTCTACAATGCTACACACGCCGTTATTGCGTAAAACTGATCTCTTAATTGCCCCTCCTCGCCCACGGTCCACTGAGCAGCTCATCTGCAGGCAGACAACGCTGGTCTCGAGGACACCGTCTCGCTGCCGCATACAGATGACCCTTTACCGTGGTGATTATTTCACTCCGTGTCTGAGTAACTGGCGCTGAGGTTCTTCACTGGCTTGTACAACCTTTAGACACGAGCTCTGTTGTTTAAATTTAACAAGCAGTCTCAACATTTCAGTAGCAGAAGAGTCGTATTATTTTGTTAGTAAAAAATTTGAAATCAAATTTTTGCCTAATCAGCTTGTTGTTGGAGGGTCACCAGATACAGTCATAGTGGCCGAGGATGACGATCAACAGTGCAGCAGTCCAAACCCCCACAGAAGCTACAGCTTTCAGCCTATAAGGACGAGCACAAAAGTTGCACCGCCACACAATTCTACATCCGATTATTCTGCAGCGAACAAGGCTTCGGCTGGCACACTGCTATAGAATTAAAAAGAATGTCTAAATTATCAGTCGTATCTTGCAGCTTGTACGCTATAGCAGGCGGCAGTGGTCAAGGTTTGAGTATACTTCCTACCTCTGAGTTAGCTTAATACAGCTGCAATGACACGCAGTTTTAGCGTGGCATTCAAATGCTGCAAGTCGTAGGCACGACAAAGTGACGGCCGCAGTGAAAAGTTGAGTGACTGTGCGATTTTGACGTAAGTGTGCATCCGCCATAAGGAAGGGTAACAGCACTTCAGAACACACTGAGCAACAACTACACAAATAGGCAATTTTCGCATCGGCTGTAGCACTCTGGTGAGATCTGATAACGTTCTGTAGGCCGGGTATTCCAGCTTGTAAATACCCTAACAACTTCAGCCTAAGGTATGCCCGGCCGAAACCCCCTGAATAGGTCGCTGTCGTCACAGCTCGAGGAACATCTGCGATGATGTTTTGTTTAATCTGTCCTACATATTCCTGGCTGTCATAGCTTGGTGGTTTTTTCCATGATTGTGAGTGTTCTCAAAGATGCTATTGGCAGCCCTGACGGTGGCATTAGTAACTGTAGCGGGGTGGCCGCTGTCCAATGAGGTGGAGCTGTGTCACTTCTGCATTTACCCTCCTGGACTAGGCTGGACGAGCATGTGAGAGCAGACATGTGAAGTATAGTATAGAAATATACAATTTTTTAGATGCCAATAGTCCACTGAGGGGAAACTTGGTGGGTCGCGGGCTGGGGCATGCTTGCGTGTTTTCAACGTCAGTTCTACGTAGTTTTGTTCCCTCATGCAAATAACTTTCGTTATCACATCTATTCATCAGTTTACTGTTATTTATAAAAATTGTAATCGTCTCTCTAAATTATGATTGCACTGCCGCTCTCATTCTTGTTTCGAAAGAATCTGAAATTTAATTTGTCTTTTTTTTTTCAGAATAGCATGCCTTCTCTCTGCACTACAGTATTCATCAAAACTAGACCCGTTTGCTGTGGAATTTTGACGGCTCTTTGGTAGAACAACCATTGAAATTATTGTAGCTTTTCATGTTTTTCAGCTGCATTTCCTGATGTAAATAGCGCCCTAGTTTTCGATAAAAAATTATTTAAAAAGAAGTTTTGGGTTAATCACTTTATAGTTATGCTTCAGGCAGAGGATGAATGTTTGGCTGATTCTTTCTGCTGAAGCTATAGGTACTGTATTAATTTTGCTGAAGCTATAGGTACTGTATTATATCTGTTGAATCTATAGGTACTGTATTATTTCTGCTGAAGCTCTAGGTACTGTATTACTTCTGCTGAAGCTCTAGATACTGTATTATTTCTGCTGAAGCTCTAGGTACTGTATTATTTCTGCTGAAGCTCTAGATACTGTATTATTTCTGCTGAAGCTCTAGGTACTGTATTACTTCTGCTGAAGCTGTAGGTACTGTATTATTTCTGCAAGATCTCTACTATTCTCGCTGGCTGGATCTGTTTCAAGAAAATCAGGTTTTGAGCCCTTCAGATCCATAACTTCCAACGATACCCGCAGACTGAAAATAGCTGTTTGGAAAGATCAAATTCGAAGTGAGAAGAAAGTATTCGTTGAGCATTCAGAAGAGAGCACCCTCTCTTTGAAGTGATGTTGATGGCGACCATGCTCAAGAAAGAGCCATTCCCGACGTTGGGCAAAATCAAATTTTAAATTAAAACTTACGATGCTTGTTAATATTTAAATACTAGTGTGCCCGCGCTGTCAGAAATGACAGCGAAGAATTTGTGTTGATTTTGCTTCATTAACCAGGCGTTCCTTCTTACAATAATTGCCAACTTTAAAGTTAATGCAGACTAGCTGGACCCGTGAAAACATTCATGGTTTACTAACTTTGTTTTGAGTGTTTGGAAAATTTTCTGATACCGGTATGCTTGTTATTGGATTTTAATGTAATTAGTTGCACATCTAATTTGATCGTGCTTATTACCGCAAATCGGTAGTTGCCCTCTCAGTAGGTAGCTATCCTCCTCGGGGTAGTTAACTTCCCAGGGGTATTTAGTTGTTCTCCCAGCGGGTAGTTGTCCCTCCAAGGGGTAGTTAACCTCATATGGGGATAGTTGTCCTCGTATGGAGGTATCTGTCCTCTACGGGACCCGTGGATATTCTACGGTTGGTCAATGTTTTAACTTAACATACTTTAACCTGAGGTAGTGCTTTTAACTTAACCTAACCCGTCTGAGCATACGTCCTTCGCTTACTCCTGTCTTTCGTTACGCAGTTCATGTACCTTACATCTCGCCTAACCTTCTCTAGTATAATTATTTCACTACTAAAATTTCTCACGAATTTATTCCGTCAGCAAAGAATTCGCACTTGTGTCTCGATAAAGACAGAAACATAACGGTGCTTTTTGTACTGTTCTCCAATCTTTCTGAATATCTTTTCTAAGCTCTCTTCCCACACTTACAGGTAATTTAGCCCTTCGTAATCTTACGCATTTCAGTTTTTTCGAAGCTTATTCAATTTTTCTCACAATTTCGGGACCCGTTAATACTGATCAATAGCCCATCGTTGTTTTGCTTTGTTTAATGCGAGTGTGGACCCACGCGTGAAGAAATTCACGCAGTAATTAATTTATTTGCTTAATATAGGCCGGTGCGGTATCTTCTCTTCTTTGACTTGCTTCTTTTTTATACCAAGAAATTTACGATAATACTTCTTCATTGTTTGTACTTTCCTTACTAAAATACGTATAGAGGAAAACGCTATGACAAACAACTCAAATTATCGTAAGAGATACGTGCTTTCTTCTGAGCAGTACACTTCAATTCGTCTGCAGCACACTCCTTCCCTCCCCTAGATGACATGAAAAAAAAAAATTAACTGTATTAGTTAGCGCTGAACCATCACTGAATTTCTTTTCCTCTGCGTCTACTACTCCGGAAAAATTCGGCACCTCTATACGCTTCACTGATTTTTTACTAAATGTATTCATCGTAAACCAACAGAAAATATAATTTCGATGCAGAGAAAAGTAATGAATGCCAGACTAAACGGGAACAGTAAGAGAAGCTGGAAGAGCACGAACTGCATTCATTGTCAATAAAGATAAGTACCGTATTCCAAATTTAGCTTTCTTCTGCAATATGGTCTAATTATTGCCTTCTGAATTCCATCAGAAAAGAACAAGATCGCCAAATTATCCAATGTGGCAAGAAATGCAGAAATGGAGAAGATAATACTCGTGCAAATCAGATTCAGCTTCCGATATCTTCATTATTTGAATTATTTCAACTGTCCCTGACTAGACAAATATCAGTATCATGAGTTTTACTCTGGCAATTGCCTCCATGATTCAGAGCGTATCAAAGATACCCACCTTAGGTGACTATATGGCTACTACATTGTCAATGGCATCAAAATTTTGTGTTCGAAAGAGGTACAGGTCGAAACTGAATATCTTGTGAAGCAGTGCTTTCGGGAGAACCCGAAATTTAAAACATTATTTAGTGCCAAGAAATCCTTGTGGTACTTACCCGCCTGCTGATCGCCGAAGAATATCTCATTTTTTGCTTCGTTGATTATGTAGTCAGTGAGAGCATCAGCAGTTCAAGTTTGGATGAAGGATTCCTCAGTTGGGAGTACAACTCACGACGCAAGATATTGCTTTGAGAAGCTGAATGTATCTGCATTGTGTGGACTTCAACGAAGGCAAAGAAAGAACTACTACTACGTTTGCAACTACTACGTTTATAATCATCTTCAACCTGGGCTATTTTCTACCTATCAGTTTTCAATGGAACTTGAGAGGACAACCAGAGCCTCCAACCAGGACTAATTTCCTACTATCTGTTTTGTTGAAGCGTGATAGAAAATGGGTAAATAAACACAAAATTAATAAACGAACAGATAAATACACATCGGTCTTTATTATATTGTAGATAAACTGAATAGAATTGTCGTGGCTGTTTGATAGATTGATTTTAAGAACCGTATAGTTTTGTGGGTTTTAGGCCTGTTCAGTGTCGAAAAAGCAGCAAACACTACTAATTCAACCATGCATTGACTTTAAAATATACTAAATATATCAGATAGGTATCTATTTCTTACCATCTTGCACATAAATATGCTAGACATCCATTTTTAAACAAACATAGTGTCTATGGTTTGTTTGCAGAATCATTGAAATTGAAAGTTCTTGTGCTTTTCACTGTTCACAGCGATCTTGATCGCGGTGCTTGTGATCACCAATGTAGCCCCCCCCCCCTAAAAAAACTGATAAACGAAGATCAGACGAAAAACTTTCGCTAAATCCCATCAAAAGAACTGTACAGCATAAAAGAACCGTACAGCCTGGTATCAAAAGAACTGTACAGCATAAAAGAACCGTACAGCCTGGTATCAAAAGAACTGTACAGCATAAAAGAACCGTACAGCCAGGTATCAAAAGAACTGTACAGCATAAAAGAACCGTACAGCCTGGTATCAAAAGAACTGTACAGCATAAAAGAACCGTACAGCCTGGTATCAAAAGAACTGTACAGCATGGTATCAAAAGAACTGTACAGCATGGTATCAAAAGAACTGTACAGCATGGTATCAAAAGAACTGGACAGCATGGTATCAAAAGAACTGTACAGCATGGTATCAAAAGAACTGCACAGCAGGGTACCAAAAGAACTGTACAGCATGGTATCAAAAGAACTGTACAGCATGGTATCAAAAGAACTGCACAGCAGG